>VVHJ01034479.1:0-36969 GCA_015107715.1 Tylochromis polylepis
AAATTAAAGAACCATAAATCAGCAAAATTGGAATAAAATAAATACTAAAATTAAAGTAGAGAATACAGTGTGGTGTGATCTGCCATAGGGCAGATCAAAAGGGGGAATGAAGGAATTTAGATGTCATATTCACAATTTCACAATTTAGAAATGAATTAGATATTTGTAGTTCACTTTAGGTAAAAGTAAATTAGATAAAAGCAGTTAGTTTACAGAGTTTCACTCACACACACTCACACAGAGAGTGGAACTGCAGGGGGTCATAAATTAGGAGACCCTTCCTTTGACCCTTCCTCCTCTTAACCTGTAGCTTGAGCTGAGACAAAGAGATCCACACCTCAAATGGAAAATCCCCAGGGTTGTCTTTGAGTGGGATGGGACCCCCTGGTATTGGCGGCAATCACGCACGAGGACGACGCACACGGACACTTGCAGGCGTGCATGTACATACACAAGCATTGTACCGTATGTTAAATTTATGATCGGGGCTCGCCCCTATAAAACTTGGGTTCAGACAAAGCACCGTTGAGACTGCTTGGGGACTGCACCGGAGCAGATCTCCACTTCCGGAAGTTAAAATAAAGTTTGAAAAGCCGTTTGGGTTGCAGTGCGTCCTTTCAGCGGCCTCTCAGAAATCACGGAGAACCAGGGCGGGTTTGTGAAATCCAACACTGCCTATACTGCACAGAAAATAATTTCTTCTCAACATCTTTATCATTACCAACCCTTCAATGATGAAACAAACACCTGAGAGAAATTGAAACCAGTTTATGAACAAAGTACAGTCAGCTTTGTTTTGTTCTGGTGGGGTTTTTTTCTTCTTCTTTTTTGTTATTCATCAAGAAGAAGAACATCATCTTGAGAACAGCCTAATTTCACAACTCATTTCAGTGCTGTGAGAAAACGCAACTGGTCAAGAGAGATTGGAAATTATGACTGCAATAAAGGACTGAAAGCTTGCCACTTTAGACTTAGCATAGGCAGACAAAGGTGGGGACCATATATTATATTACACTATAAAACTGCACAGTTTGATATGCAGGAAAGTGACAGGGGCATATAATTGGAAATGTTTTAATCACGTAACGTGTGCGCATAATGTCTGTGACATAAGAGCTTAATGTATTCTTAAATGGTTCTTGCACTTTTACAAATTACACATTTATATTTCATTAAATGTTACATACATTTCACAACCTTTTGTCAAATCTCAGAATTCTCTATTTTTCATCCATCTTGATGTGACACGTTAATGCTGCATACAATAGTCACACTGAGCGATATCTTTGTTTTTCCAAATAAATTAGTCAAGCTGCAAAGCTGACAATCCATACAGTTTAAATTGGACATTGTTATGGTCCTGGGTTGGTCCCGGGTGTTTTACCCAGTGATCTCGGGTTTTTTTTGGACTTTCGGGTTTTCTGAGATTAGTTATAGCTGTGTTCCCCTCCTGTTTCCTCTTCCCTCATTACCTTGTGTATTTCTTGTCACTGTCTCCCCTCGCCCTTTGTCAAATCGTCCCACTAGCTGTGCTGTCCCTATTGTTTTTCCCCTGTGCTTTCTTGTGCCTTAGGGATTTTGTTTCTCATTTCTGGACTGCCTGTTACTTGTTCTTTTCATGGAATAAATGCTCTATTTTACGGTCAACCTTCATTTACCACACTACTATCTTCAGTCTTCCACCACACATCCCATAGCTGAATCTGATAGAAATGACTGGAGAAAACATTTGTGCTCCCATTCCCACAGATGTGTTTTAGGCTAAAAGAGTAAAAGTTACAAATGAATGAATGTGTAAAGTGTAAATAAATGAATAAAATCCACAGCAAAATAAAACACTGTTTTTTTTCTTTGACATAGTCTTAATAGAAAGTAAATGGAGAGATTTACAAGAATATTTGTTTTTGTCAAGAATCTTTACTTTTTGATTAAAAACTAAAGCCTTAAAGTAGAAACACACCATTAGATAAACTGGCAGTAATTTCCAATTTCATTGTGGAAACTTAAGTAAACTTCTAAATGTAGCGAAACCTCAAGAGCAGCTCATTTTGCTCCAGAGATGCACCCTGGCCTGGCTTTGCTTCACACTCCCAGACTGAGACACTTTAATTGGTCTTGGGAGGCTACTGCAAAACAAGAATCCACTGTTTAAAAACAAACTCTGCGCGACACTGTTTACTTGTTGACACCTTTGAAAAAAGCCAAGAGTGAATTCCATAGCGTGGGCATACCGAGCATGAATCATGGCAATCTGTGAGCTTATGCAATATGAAGATTTTCTACAATCATAAGTGATTAAGTATGTGTTTGACATTAAGCTGCCGTTCTGTCACTCGTGCAGGGAACAAGCCAGGGGACAATTATGCTCATCTGTTTAACTTCATTATCACTTCTACTTCAACCTGTAATAGGCAATTGGTCATTTGCACAGTTTAATTGGGACATATGAGTCCACACACAGCGAAAAAGATCTGACATAAGGGTTAGAATTTTTTTGTTGTTGTTGGAAGCTCTGTCTACCGCGCTGCAAGTTAAACTCCTTTTATAAAACAAAAAAAATCTATTTATTCAAGTCAACTACTCTCCATAAAAATTCAACAAAGTCTGCCCCAACATTATGCATCCATTCAGGCGGGGCTAATTAAATCACAACAGGACGTTGTACAGACTCACTGGCAAAACCCTCATTCAGCAGCTTTGTACGTGTAAAATCAAAAGAAATACAACTGCCGCACGATGAGCAAGGTCAATCACATCTGGACGAGGAAATGAAAATATTTTGTCTGAAACATGGGCACCTTGCTAGAGAGTGGTGTCTGATGCCGTCATATCACATAAAGAGGGCTTGAGTAATTGAGCATAGTGCGGTTTTTTTAGGCTTCCATGAAACTATATCCATTATTCTGGACGAGTACACTGCCGCTGGGGGAGATGCTGCAGCCAGATTCAATCTCCAGATAAAAATCACTATGTTTAAAATGGAACTGCGCGTGCCACTGCTATTCCCTTACCACTTGGCACTCAACTTGGATGAACCCTGGCTGGAAATCTCTCGCACTTACCGGCTGGTACTATTTGCTGGCTGGCACAAGGCCTGACTTCAATAGATTTTACCTCATTTCATCTTTAGTCCTTCATCTCCCCAAGACCGATATGTGGGTTTCTTTTTGAGACTGACTGCATGTCCTTTTGCACACATACAATTATGGGTAACAGTGTTTGCTGACAGCACACCTAAGTCATCCTGTGCACAAATATGGACTATGGATATTCATGCAGGTATATTTACATGTAAAATGGTTCTGTGCATGCTAGCCAAACATCCATGTAGGGAGAGATGCCTGTCCCTTAAGCAGATGGTTCACATCCACCTTACATAGTCCGCCAAGGGCTGCTGTAATAATAGGGCTCTTGGATCATGGCTAGTTAATTATATTTTCTGTCTATGTCAAAAATTTATGAATTTCCCCATCCCTATTTGTCAGTGGTTTTAAACTTTAAATTTTTTATATGAAACAAGAGTTGCTGTCTTCTAAAACAACATTAGAAACTAGATATTATTGTTACGCTACAACACTACTACTCAACACTAGGTCTTCACAGAAGGTGCAGCGACAGCAGGTCGTCTCCACATTGACCTACATTGACCTACCCACATTGAGTCATTCATAACTGTGTGTGTGTAAGTCTGGTAGTGAGTAGTAGAAGGCTATAGAGTGGGTTTACTAGAGCTTTTTTCATTGTGACCTTTCCCTGTTGCAGTTTAAGAAAACACTGTAAGTTGTTAGAGAGAACTAAAGTGGTACAATTGTGGGTCGGTCAGCTAAACAGTGACTGGAAATTCTTTATGAGGTGTAGAAAATGAGGGTGAGCCGCAGATTCAGGTGATTATTCACAGCAGGTCTGCCACGGCAAATGACCACTTTCACACTGTCACATTATTTTGATACTGCAATTTGAAACATATAACATATCCATTATAATGGCATTAACCTTGCAGAGCACTATATTTATATCGAGAGTGCATTAATAATGATTCTTTTCAAACGCTACAATGTATTATATTGTACACATGCCTATTTGCGTGCCCTCAAACTGGTGTCCCATCATATGTAATATAGATAGCATTACAATTTTGACATTGCGGGAGAGAAAACCTTTATTATGCAGTGTTATGTATTTTTAAAAAAAATCTGTATATACTGATGGTTTGAATATTATGTCCAGGTTAATTTGCATATGGGGTGTTAGTGTGTCAGAAATACCTTTACAGCAGAGCTGTTATCCTGAACTACATTATACTGAGGGCATATAGAGATTAAAGTTCTTCAAAGATCTCAGGTAGCAGTGGGTGTTGACGTTGGATGTATTTACTTTACACTGATATTTATTTTTTCTACTAGTCTGGAAAAGCACAGGAACACAAAACTCTTAGTGATGATTGTTCTGTTTGCCTCTCTCTTCTGGTGTAATCTACCAGTGCTTGAGATTAGCTGCTTTGCAGTGGGTGATGGACATTAGAAAAACTAATGACAGAAAAAAAAAAAACCAACAAGAAAACAGACATTAACTGCTTTTATGCACCTGCGTCACTTTTTGGATCAGTGTTTGTGCATTTGTGTGTGTTTGCGTGCATGCAGGACATGCAGCAAGGATTGGAGGATGATGACGCTTACCAACACATGTGGGCACAGTGCCGTTCCACTGGGCCAGGGCATTGGGCACAGCCTCGCACCTGATGGCGTTGGAGCCGTGCAGCGTGTAGCCTGGACTGCATTCAAACAGTACCGCCATACCGATGCCAAAGTCATTCCCTATCCGCTTCCCAAAGCGGGGCTCAGGGACTGAGCTACACTGAGTGGCGCTTGTCCGGGGGACAGCTAAGGATAAAGGGGGAGGAAGCGAGCATTAGAGGAAGAAAGACAAAGAGTGGTGGGTGGGTTTGTTAGGCAGAAATACAACAGGGAAAAGGAGACAAGGCAAGACAAAGGAGGCAGAATGCAACAGTAAAGCCCTTGTGAATCTCCTCGCGCGTCATTAGTCACTCTCATCTGCTTTGCCAGGATAGGCTATTTGACTCCACATCATTCTGCTTTGTTCAGACATGCCCAGCCGCATCCAGTGGCACTCTGCTGAACAGCCCTCTGTTTGATGAGCGCTGGGCTAAAGTACCTTCCCCTTCCCCCGAAAGCAAACAAATGCAGTCAATGCAGCAAATAATTCTGCGGATAAAATTATCAGAAAAAGTAACGTTACCTTGGTAAACAAAATGAAATCCTTTCGCTGTTTCTGTTCCATTTGTAGTAAACTTTAGCATTATCTTGTTTCCTGAACTCAAAGGTAGGGTCTCGCCTACATTACAAAGAAAAAAGACAAACGTTATCGAGGCATTCTCAGTGTGATTTAAATTTAAATCAGCAGGATGTTCTTAAGTGGTACAGCACAACACAAAGGATTCAGTGCTTTTCTTTGTTTCAACATTTTTGACAGTCTAATCAGGTAGAGTGTGACAACAATTTACAACAGATGGTTTGCTTTTGTTATTTTAATTGGGATCTCAGGAGTTTATTCAATTACAATCATAATGTAATTACATAACATCAATACAAGAATATATGAAGGGAAACAATCTTTATCCCTAGCAGCATGAAGTGGCTCAGATAACAGACATTCAATTTGTCTAGGAAAAATAGTTATTTGATTAGAATTGAGTTGCATGTGATGTACTGTCGGCAATTCTAAATGCGGTGCTCGCCCTTTCAAGCCCCTGTCCATACTTATGAGCTAGGAGAAACTAGGCTTCAAAGTCAGAGAGTTATGCTCTTACCTGAGTGTGATCCATATATGGAAGACAGAAGGGCTGAATCTGTTGAAGAACCATCATAGATCTCGACCACATCGCTGGTCAAAGTCTGGAATACCACAAACTGACCAAAGAGAACTGCAGGGAAAGAAGCAGAAGAGAACAGAAGACAACATGAAGGTGAATTTATGCCAATAAAGGTTTAGATCTGTCAACATTCAGCTGATTCACTAGTTTATACAGTCCCCAAGAGTGTGGCTGCTGCTTTGGCAATACTGCCTTTTGCTTGTAGTGAATAACATGCACGTGTCTCTGCCCTGACAGACAAGTAAAACAGCCAAGCTGCATTTAGTATCCGCATTTGTACGACATCTATCGCTGGCCAATTCAATCTTATTCTGTTGATTTACACAACCCTTCAGTGAGGCTGATTTATCAAGCTATTATTTACCTATATCAGCCACACACACACACACACACACACACACACACACACACACACACACACACACACACAGATTCTAGATGGGATTTCTACTTTTTTTTAATCCCTCACAATTCCACTTAATATAAGTTTTATGTTAAGAACAGTATAACACTATGAGTGTGCTTCAGGACTTCATAAGCTGCAGTAAAACGTGTGACTTTTGGTGCAATATTCTTTCTGGACAGTAGCTTTTTATAGGTCACATTTTTCTCAAGCAAACTAACATCTGCTACCTACTATAAACCTTTCGGTGTCATTTTCTTAACAACCAATAATTAGGTATTCCTTTGAACTGTGCATCTTTCTTTGGTGTGCCATGGCATTTAACATGCTCGGAATGACCTTCATACAATATGGTGTTTTAACACCCAAACTAAAAGCATAAGATCCCCTTTTTTTGTGTAAAAAGACCGCAATTTTAATGGTATAAAAACAGCCCTTTTTTAATAACTAAAAAAAAATGTTTTTGCAAATATGAGAAATTCTACATTTCCTTCCTGTTGCTGGAGGGGTGTGTTGGTGGGGGCAGTGAATTGACAGCAGCTGACAAGGTGAGCTCAGGCACAGGCAAGGGAATGGGAGGAAGCGTAAACAAACTGGCACTGTAGCCTAAAAGCCGTGGGCAGGGAGTATTTTGTTAGCAGTAGTATTGAAGAGTAAGGACACGACCAGCATCTAAACAAATGAAATTTGGAGGAAGGTTTACACGCTGTTTAATATGCCACACCAGAGCAGTTAATTTGCTGTCTAGTCCCCAAACTGACATTTGCAAAGCACTTTTCCTCTGTGAATGTTTGTTTGTCCGCTCACTCAACAAACCAAGTTGCAAGACAAAAGACAGTTCATCTGTCACTGTGACTCCTTGCAAAAAAACGGTGTTGTAAATATGTAAATGTATGTCAATATGCTCCAAATTAATGTGATGTGATTGCTTGTATGTACACAAATTTCCACATTAAGGCAGATAAAAAAATTAACAACAACCATTAAAATAAAAGACAGAAAAGCTATTTTCTGTTCCTATTGAATTTGGATTTTCTTTTCTTAAAAAAGAAGATGGGACATATTAATGTATGACAAGCAATTTCCGCTGAACTTTAAATATGATATGTATTAGCCGCTCGCTCCTATTTCAAGTGTTAAACAATCCCGATTCAGCCAAAATTAATAAATAAAGCCCATTCAGAAAGTCACCCGAGTCGATGGTGCATCACCATAAACATAAACGCACAAAGAAAGGATCTGGCCGAAGTATTTGTAGTATCTGACCTTTAGTTTAATGAAACAACCATTACTTGATGAAATGTCGCATGAGAACATTACGGTTTATCACAAAATAATTAAATCTTGTCCTTAATAAAAGCAGTGAGGGAGAACTTATGATAATGAACAAAGAATTATTTAAATAATGCCCTGCATAAATATTTCCAATTAAGCATTCCTGATTATATTGATGTGTACACATCCTTGAAAATAATCAGATTTTTTTTAACCAAATGAATAGACATGACCAACTGGGTCACTACCTCTGCGATAACTCGTGTTTGTGTCTGTGCAGTTGTGCGTGCCAGTGCAAATAAATGTACTCTATGCGTGTGCGTCAACAATGGTGGTTAAGAGGCACCTTGTGAAGGCTACTCGCTTCTAAGCTCTCGTTTATCCCTTTCTTTGTTTTCCCACACTCTGAAGCTTACATTTACTGCATCGTTGCAATAAGTTTATTTCTCTGTTCGTCCCGAGTCACTCTGCTAATTATTCTCTTCACAGTGTTTTCCAAAGAGCAGCAGTTATCACAAAATCTGGCAAGAGCAGTGACAGTATTGGGTAAATGAGACGTTGCACATAACAGGTTCTTCATCACGTCAGGCAGGTCGGTAAACCCTGTCAGTAAGCGCCAACTTACACTGTGCCATTCAAGTTGCATAGAAAAGCACTCACACCATGACTTCATCAATAGCTGTGGGCACTGATTTGCTTACATCTGAAATTTAGGTATCATAATCATAATGAAAGAAGATTTTAAAAATAGATAAGTTATTTAAAAAAAAGAAGAACTATGAGTGCCCTCTGTTTCAAGAAAGATAAATTCTACACTGTATTAGTGAGTTTTAAATGCCCAGTTCTAGGATCATTGATGCCTTTTAAAGTAACAATAATTCACAATAAACTTATTGTTAACATAGAAAATTAATCGGAGATACCATACTATTATGCTTCAGTGGGTAAAGTCAGAGAAAAATACCATTCCTAAACTGCAAAATCAAAACTCCTTAAGTACAGGTGGATTCAGCAAGAGGTGATCCTAAAGACAAAGTTAAATTCTTTGTAAGTTTAATAATGATAAGGAGCAAATATGGTCTACACTTGCCCAATATACACACAGAGAAGCTATTTGAGGAAGCAGATTTACTAGATTTTTTTTAAAAATAACTATACTAGGAAAAACTGCAAGTAGGGTTCAACTGCAAGTAGCTGTGGTGACTAACAGGACTTCTAGAGGTTGAGGGTGTTGTGTACTTTTAATCACAAGGTGACTGCATAGCATCGCCTGGGGGGAGGCAACCTGTTGCCAAATAATGCCCAACTTGGAATGAATGCAATCAGTCTCACACAAGTTGGCAAAAGTTTCCAAATAACTAGTATCTAATTGATACAAGACATTGTACTAGACCAAGACATTGTAAACAATCTGAGCCAGTCTATGCTGATGAGCGCAATTTGTCTCCAGTGTGTCTCTTTACATTCTTATATAAAAGCAAGGCTGTTAAGCACCAATGTCATTTTTTCATCTTGCAACAACTACGTCATTATTTGTGGAGGAATGTATGATCAAATTTATCAGGTACTGGCTGGACTCTAAATGTAAATAATTACATGTGAAATTCTGTACATGTAGACACCAACCAATTTGTGATTTCCTTTTGATTTATCACAGTTAAATTCCTGTATTATTACAAATAGATTGTATGTAATTGCTAACTTGACCCATTCAATCATAAACTACTAAAGTGACAGCAGACTCACTGTGTCTAATTGCAGTTTTAACACCCTCTTTATGACCCAGTAAGACAACTGGTGAGTGGTTGCAGACCTGGTCCCCATCTTCCAAGTTCTTTACATGGTTAAGAGTAATTGTGGCTGTGCCATTGCCTCCAACCACTGTTTTCCCTAACGTGATTGTACCATAAAGTAGAAAAAGCATCTGCTCTAACTGGTACACAAACATACAGATTAACAATAACTGGGCTGCAGAAGAGCAGACTTCATATGGCTAAAATTTATAACTGAAAAGAAAGTGTGGGCTGCTTTTTGTCCAGCAACAGTGTTCACCTATGTGTGAGCATACACACAGGACCCACCTGAAAAGTTCTAAAATAAAAATAACACAATCAACAGAGGCAGTTGCTAAAGGTAGAAAAGGCAGCATATGTTTTTCCTTCTGGCTATGAATTATGCAGAATTTTCCTGTCTTTTTCACTTTGTAGCAGTACCCATCTCCGCTGGCAGGTAGCCAACTACTATGAAACCACTATCCCCACTGCAAAGCTATGAAAGACACAGGAAGTAAAAGAAACTTAGCAGGAAACAGAAACAAGAGAATAACCAACCCCTAAAAGCCACTGGAGGCAATGCTGCATCTTATGGCCCAAGAGGCAAATGACAATACGGAAAACATGACACAAACAGCAGTGAGATGTTTTTGTGCTCTTTTACATTGTTTGTTTGTTTGTTTTTAATAAGGGTGCCCCACTAGTTATTACTTGTTGCAAAATGTACAGTGTCCAAAATGAAATGACAGCCGAACAATCTTCATAAAGCAAAAAAAACCCCAAAAAACACAAACACATGAACACACGAAGTGGTGTTCTCAGTCAAAGCAGCACAGGCAGACCTGTTTCCTTATCTGTTGAGTAGAGAAAATGTGTTTGAATAAGAGACGATTTTACCCTTAGAGACAGCTCACTGCTGCGGTATTAGCATACCAACACCCTGTTAGAGGCTGCACTCCTGGGCACTGAGAACACACACACACACACACAAAACACAAGCACAATGTCGCTCGTTTCTGCCTCTAATCCAAAGCCAGCCATGCTTGACTCCAATCTGCTCCTTTGCTGTAATCATGTCCAGATATTAAGTCAATAAATCATTGGAAACTTGTTACCTAATTTATGCAGGACTATGATGAATCTGTTGTCCTCTGGGCCTCGTCATGGTAGTGTAACGCACAGCACTTGGACAATGGGAACAATTTTCATATCTGTATCTTCACCTTGAATTATCTCAACACATTTAAGTCACTTTAATCCTATACCTCTCAGGGTATTAGATCGTGATATTCGTATATTCCTGTATCTCAGAACCAGTAATGCCTGTCAGGCACTGATAAAGCATGAAATGTACAATTATACTTTGATCCTTCTCTTGAGTGATGGCAATCTAATTTTTTCCAATTTGAAAGCAGTCATTCTGGAAAATGTGACAAGAGGCCTCAATGGTTTTCTACCATCTTAAGTGCAGTCTGCCAGATATGAATTGAATCAGGGGAACTGTTTAAATTAACCATGCAATTTAAACAATCAAGAAAAGTCTTAGGTGGTCGTACATTACATAATTTACATTAAATTGAGGGTCGAGGAGTCCACACTCAAAGATACACCTATCTAGAGTTGCATAAGACATTTCTACTTCAAAACAGAGTAAATTGGTTCAGGCATGGGCTTGAAACGGTGATAGTTTCCACGCACAGTTCTTGCACATATTTGCCAGCACATTCACACTGTGAAGGAAAAAACCCCTTGCCACCACATCTCATAGTGCTCTATTGGGCTGGGATCTAAAGAAAGTACACGAGGAAAGTGAAGTAAATTAAAATCACTGTCATGCTCCTGGAGCCATTTGGGGATGATGAGTGCTTTGTGACAAGGCTTGTTATCCTGCTGGAAGTATCCATTTGAAAAAGTGCAGACTGTGTCGATGAATGGGTGCACCTGGTCAGTAACAATGTCTAAGTATGTTATGATGTCTAAATGGTGCTCAGATGGCATTAAGGTGAGCAATGTGTGCCAAGGAAATATCTCCCCCAAGTTATGCATCAACAAACAACCCATACTGTGTGCAGTTCCATGATTTCATATAATTTACTCCACTTATATAATAAGTTGGGGTTTTTTGGTTATTCAAAGGTTGTATGAAGGGGCAGTTTAGTATGGTTTAGTGCATGCTAAAGTGGTTAGCTTGCAGCACTGTGGTGTTTCAGCTATTCACTATGGTGGACAGATCCAGAGGTATAAGTGCATATCAAGGGTAGCAATGATCAATTAAATTTAAGGTTATGTTGCTGATTAGATTCACTCATCAAATACTACCTTTTATACTACTGTATGTAGTGGTTGGAAATCAGCCACACAGCCCATGAAACATCTACTTATATCGTGTTGAATTCAGCTGGCTAAAGTCAGAAAAAGAATCTCAGAGCACCAGCATCACAGGTCAGCTGATCACAAGCCTGCACATGAAGTAAAATATAATGGAGCTCATAATACAAATAAATATGTGATTTATTTTTAAGTGATTATTCTCCCCACGGTGCTGCACATAAACTCAGAGTTCCTCCACCTGCCAAATCCCTCTTGAACCCCTGACTACACTAGTCGGACTAGTTCTTAAATCAATGGCATAAGAATTACATTAAAATTTCTCAGAGGGGGTCTTGCAGAAATACTCTTATTTTGAGGCATCACACTGTAAAACCATTTTTAAATAAAACTGCTGTTAAATGGAAGTGTTGTTTGGAAGGCTAGACTGTAAGCAGACTTTGTTGTTCACACTCAGTATGTCAACACTTTAAGAAATCCACCTAGTCTCACCTTTATTCGAGAGGATTTAGAAAGAAGTGTGTAGCTATAGCTACCTCACTTCAACCCGATTTTTAAAAGGTTCAAAAGTAAAAGGACAGATCAAATATAATGATCATATTTAATGTTGTGGAATGACTAAATAATCAAACATCAGTAGTACCCTACAGTCACCTGCAGCTTGTGCAGGTGAATCCTCTCAGTTGGATCAGGTAAATGACTCGGCTACTCAGTGATATTCAAACTCAAATTTTCTTAGCCAGCATGTTGAGCATTGCTGTAATGTGGAATGATTGAATGACATTCACTGAACTTTCAATATACTTGGATGGATGCCACAGAAAGCCTGAGCAATAACAGAATTGCCACAATGTTTGACAGATGAGGAGGTTTGCTTGTCATGAGCCATTGATAGCAGTCTATAGAACCTTTTGTCCACAACTCTACAACTTTCTTATTGTGTTTCTGTGAGCGACAAACTTTCTTTTTTGAGTCTGATGAGGGGGTTGCAACATATATTGAATCCAACAGTTTGTCATTTTCTAGTTTCCCTATTTGCAGCCATTAGTCTTATAGTATACCCAACATAATATTTTGGTGAATCAACTACCTCTGAGAAGACTGAAAATTATTTTAATTATAGCTTTAACAAAAGAAGCAAACTTTTCACTGCTGGGAGCGAAAAATGTGGAAAACAGCAAAAATCTGAGATAAATAAGTAAACCAAACAGCCATCCAGGCAAAAAGGGGAAAAAAAGCTGCTTCAAAAAAGGCCACTTTGGACAGACTTTGGACTCAGTAAAGGGTGCAGAACAGATTAAAGCCCAATGGAAATACTGCAAAAAAAAATAAAACACATGGCCAATTTGTTTCAACATCTTCAACATAACCATGTCACAGGTCACCCAGGAGAGATTATATCTCTCGGCTGGCCTGGGAACGCCTTGGTGTTCCCCCGGACAAGCTGGAGGAGGTGGCTGGGGAGAGGGAGGTCTGAGCTTCTCTGCTTAGGCTGCTGCCCCCCCACAACCTGGCCCCGGATAAGCGGAAGAAGATGGATGGATGGACGGACATATAGTTTAAATGATTCGCAAATCCCCACATTCTGTTTTTCTTTACATTTTACACAGCATCCCTGCTTATCTGGATGTAGAGTTTTAGAACCACTCCAACTACAGTTCACCATTACTATGTTCCTGTGCAAAGGTAATAGCAAGAAATACTACATTTCACACAGAGTTAAAAAGAAATTTGCAAACTACAGAATACACTTGCTGCAAATGTAACTGTTAAGAATGAACTACATACCCAAGTTGCGCCCATTCACCCAACCAAACTCAATGCAAATGTATGTTTTCAGACAGCATGATCAGCATCTACTGGTATTATGAACCACTTTCCCATTTGAAATTATACTTACATAATAAATGCAATAAATTAGTAGTCTATTCCTACTTACACATTAGGAAAATATACCAAGCACCAATGGTTATTTTACACATGACATACTGTATATGATGGAGCCTAAACAGGCTGCAGACATCTGTTTTTTCAGAGACTCGGTCTCCGAGTAATACATGATTAAAAACAGTAAAAAGCGGTAAGAATTTCTCTTCTGATTCTGATGAAGGCAATTCCTTTGTGTCATGTGACTGCATATTTGACTTCTGATTTCTTGGCGTTTCACTGCATTGACATAGTCCAAATCTGAAAACATCTTAATGTGAAAAGCTAAAAGAAAAAAGATTACTAGTTAAAGTCTCCATCATGCTACAGCGAGGAACCTATAATAAAATATTCAAAGTGTGCATGCAGTACAGGCATTACAGCATTTCAGTTTGATTCCATTTCACTCACTTGCAACCACATCAATTCTCAGTGGTGCAAAAAGAAAAAAAAGTACAGTATTTATCTGAAATGAAGTATAAGTCTGATAACAGGCTCTGGTTCCTGAGGTATCATGTTGAAGCTAATCAGTGAACCTTGACTACCTCTGCAGGGTCTCTATCTCCCTCTGTCCTTGCTTCAGTGTGAAAGGCCTTAAAGGGATTTTGTCTGACAGTGAGACAGAAACTCTAAAAACTACCTCAGTTTCACTTTTTGTGCATGTTTATCATCTTGCCGCACATACAAACTCAGGTGAGATCCAGGGAAGACGCCCGCGTCATCTGCATATCTATTCTATTGAGCTTCTGCTTCTACCTAACATGTATGTTTTATTTATTTTTCCCATTGGCCAATAATAAATAACCTGCCCACTTTCATAAGTATACAGCTCCCAGCAATTTCTTCCCATAAGCTGATTAAACTTAGCTTCCAGCCAGCTCCTTATTGACTTAAAGTCTCTTAAAAAGGTGCATCTTTCAGTAACATTCGCATTTCATGTTTTTTGCTTCTTGTTACAAATAAAGTGTTACTGATTCTGCCCATTTCAGATCTGAGTCAAATTAAATGCAAAGACATATTTTGAGGCCTTTAGATTCACCTAGATTTCACCAGATTTCACAGTTGCATACGTGTTATGTATGTGGCATCTAAATCACAACCTTTGAAATGTGAGAGGTCACATCTAACAAAAACACTATTGTTGGTCAGAACTTAAAACTGTGGGAAACAATTCAGTTCAATTTAAATCAAGGTTCTTTCTATTGCAAAGTAAAGACCTACAATATTAGAGACCTGCAACAATCAGATGACTTCCTATGAGCAAGCACTTGGTGACAGTGGGAAGGAAAAAATACCTTTAAAGACGAAGAAACCTCTTAAACCCAGTAGCAGGCTTTAAACACAAATAGTGAAAAGAGGTGAGCAAAGAAATGATAAGTGCATCATGGGAAGCTCCCAGTAGTCTAGCCCTATTGCAGTGTAATTGAGGGAGGGTGCAGGGTCACCTGGTCCAGCCCAGATGAAAAGCTTTGTCAAGTTTCAAGCCTAATCTTAAAAAGAGATTTTTAGCTTTCAGTATGGATTCGGTAGCCGTCTACCGAATCCATACTGGGAGCTGGTTCCACAGAAGTGGGACCTAAAAGCTGAAGAACATTAGTTCTTCAGGTAAACAGGTAAACAATTTGAGGACCATGCTCTTATAAGTAACTGCTCATGACATCATCATAATTTAAATTGAATGAAATGCAGCCACCTTTTTCCCCACACCCACTGGATTAGCTACATGGCCTTAAGGCAAAGTATGCACAAAGCCCAAATAAGGCACTAAAGATACTAACAGCACAAGCAATCATGAAAGGTAAGAAAAATGGAAGCATATGTTTGTCCTTCTGGAAATGAATTATGGAAGAGCTACCTGTCACCTTTGTTTTATGGTACCACAGGCCTTCTGAGATTCTGAGCTATGACAGCATATACAAGCCTCGTTTACAGAAACCAAAGGGATTATATGACAGCATAGACACATATATTTTTAATGACCCATTATCACAGCAAAATTGCATCAGCTCTTTTGGCAGGGAGTACGTGGCTGTACCTTGGCGCAATCTGTATGCGGTCCATTAGGCTTCTATCTTGGGTAAAAACTCTGTTCAGTGGATTGAAAACTGTAACTTTTGGTTACTTAAGAGAGAAAGAAAACTAACTGGCCTCTGGCTGTTTTACTTCCTGCTTTAACTGTAGTGTTACTTTTTTCTTGGCTTGGGTCTTTATTAGTATTTGTACTTGCTGACTAGAACTGGTTTACGGCATTCATTAATGTGTTTTTAAATGGTAACACAAGTTAGTGCAATGAGACAGTGAGCACCCAGAACCTCTGCAATCTGGAAGACAGAGGTCTTCAAAACCAGTCAGTGTAGTCATTCAAGACTGTGTCTGACACACATGCTCTACCATGAAAGATCTTCAAGTCATGGCAGAGCCAAAACAAATTCACAGTTTATATTAGGTTGAGGGAAGTGTATAGTGTAAGCTGATGGAGACAGACAAGGTAATGGTTTTGTTGTGTAAGATGTAGCAAGTCATGTGCTGGGGTGGCTTGAGGCAGAATCTTACACTTCAGCAAACATCACTGATGAGTCAACAATCAGCCCCTGGGGTCTACACTTTATGATCGCTCTCAGCAGTACTCTGTTCCTCTCACCCTATTCTTCTCATTCTCTATCTCGCTTATTATAACCCCTCACTCATTATCACTCTTGCCATCTAACTTTCTCTCAGACTTTGACATTCAACAAAGTTCGATGTGCCTCTCTCTTATAGTTAGAACTTTTACCTCTTGAAGTCTCGATAGTCTCTCTCTCTCTCTCATGCTGATTCTGTCCGTCTTGTTAGAGCGCAGATTTATTACAGTAATCTGCCAGTGCTCCTGTTTCGCCTGCTGACACATACTGTGGCAAACGTCATGCACATGTTGTTGTTACCATTATATAGATGCATACACTGAAGCTATAAAGGGCCTTGCACAGATAAACAGAGGTGAATGTTGTGTCTACGCAATAAAATTCACCATTAACTCCACGTGAGAGTCCTTGGACTGAGAATGTACCTTGGGATGAAAAGGACCATTTGAAAAGTTGACCACAGGCAAAAAAAAAAAAAAAAATACATCTTCATAATCTTATTAAAATCTTGTTAAAATTAGGTCTAAGGCTGAACCTGGAGAACATAAGGTAAAACCACTGCATTGTGTTGCTCTAATAGTCAGGCTGACTGTAGTCATATATATGGCTTTTGATGTCAATTTTAATGAGCTTGAAAGTCACAGTTTATTTTCAATGTAATGATCTGAGATTCATATCTCAAAACAAAGAAAAACCTGCAAAAGAAAAACACCCAGAAATGCCACAGAGGGTCCTAATTGGAAGAGTTCGGATCACCTCAGAAGCCATCAACATTTGGGAAGAGGGCTGCAATGAACAAGCAGATCCTAAACAAAGGCTAAACAAAACAGACTGGGGGGGAAAAAGCCCCAAAAAACACAACAAAACCAGAAGCACAGTTTGGCACTTTTTTATCCCTCCCAAAAAACAAACAAATATCCAGTTTTTCCCTCTGTGAACCCCTGCACACAATGAGGTTAACCCTTGTTTCTGTTTTAGGCAAGAAAATACAACATCCTGCCGGAAGTATAGGACAAAAAGTTAGCCGTTGAACTTGGCGTAAACAAGAGCGAATGCCTGTAGGCAGTGTATATCTTTATGTTTACAAGCAGTGCCCAAGGCAAAGGTTGAGTGCCATGAATAATTCATGCCTTTACAAAAAGAAACAGAGTTATTGTTTGAAATATGACTACAACCATTATTTCTGACAGAATAATTAAATATTAAAGGGCAAGACAGATGCACATTGTACCTTAATGACATTTGAATGAGGCAAAGTAAAATAAGCCACGTGCAAAATATGAGTGGTGAGATACCAAGAAATGATGGCTCACCAGTGACTGCAAAGCCTCCTTCTTTTTGTTGACTATACGCGCACCATGGTTTAATCACTGGTGTCTGCTGTCAGCTATTATTTTTATGATTATCAGTGGGGAGACAGTACATACATATAAGCCTATACATTTGTACACGGGCTAAGAGTGGTGACGAGGTTTATAAATACGAACGGTCTACTCTAATACCAGCAAGTCCTTTGCAAGACAGAAATACATTTGCATGATAGAGACAGTGCTTCAGGGAGAATTCTACAAGGTTACATAGTGGCGGATAGTTATTGTGGATAAATGTTTATGTGCATACATATCAGATGTAAAACATGACAAACAAAAATGCAGTCCAATCCTAAGTAAGGATACATCAAGGAAGGTATGCTCCGATCTCCAGGATCCATTCAGTCAATGAGACAAAAACACAACAGCTTGGGTAGAGTACAGTTAATTTGTATACAAATTCTACTACGATTACATAGAACAAAATATCTGCCAACATCCCACTCATGTATAAACAAGCTATCGCAATCTTTTGCACCGACCACCTGTGAGAGAATCACACACCTTAAAACTGCACTTTTAGGGAAACTAACGACAAAAAAGGAAACCCATCATCATCAGTAGTAATACTTTTTGCATATATTGGGATATTATTTCTATATCAGGTTAAACAAAGAACAGCTACAACAATGGTGAATTCTTCACTAAAAAAAAAGAAAAATAAGGGTGCTTCTGTTGCTATCTAATCACTCTTTTAGACAGTTTCCTTTGGTGCTTCAGGTCTAACTTCCAGGTGCCTGAGCAACAAGACAGCTGAAGGTGGGGAAAAAGAAATCAATAACTGACTCGCTCTGTCACAAATGTAGCAAAGCTAAACTGAAAAAGTGATTTATCTTTTCTTTTTTGCTGACAATGTACAGTGAAAACCTTTATTTCCTCATATATGAAGAACATTTTACAGCCCTGTTTGCTGTATACTCATATCAAATACAATCACATATTCAGTCCACTATTGCACTTTAAATCAATATGCAATATAGGTTAACAATAAAATGAAACAATTTTTTTCAACAGTACTTTCATTCTGAAAACCAACAGCTCATGGCTCATTGTAATCTTGGCTAACACTGCCTACACACAAACACTGTCTTGCCAATTAGTTGATCAAATATTCTATTAATAATCAGGAAAAAAATGACATGGTCTAATTCATCTTAAATGCAGTGCTTCCAACTTCAAATCTGTTCAGATTTCTGAGCAGTCTCACTAACATGCTGTATTTACATATAGAATTTCAAACATTCACATACACTGCATGATACGGATATCTATATTTAGGTCTGTGTAAACCCTTGTGGCTACACTGTGACAGCAAAAGACATATATGCACATAACATTCCAATCCTCCAACCCAGGTGTAAATCCCTCTGGTCACTGGGTCGGAGTGACGAGATGATTTTCCACTGACCTTTTCATGCAGGTCCAGCCAAGTTCACACAATGTCTGAAAGGCTTATGGTATGCCATCGGTCATATGAGGGACACACTAAGACACACGTTTGACACTCTACCCTAGGCGCCTACAAATTTCAATTACCTGTATACTAGACACTGAAATGTGATTTCTGTTATCACACTGCCCATAGGCTAGACTCAGCTGCCAAGCTACTACAGAGAGAAAACAGAATTTCTCTTCTTATTGTTTTATCTGGAGGGCAAAAACACTAAAATACTGGATGCTTTGTTCAGTAACATTAAACCCAAACGAAAAAAATGTGTGTGTGGTTTTTTTTTTTTATTTATGTGTTTTACTTAATTCATGTGCACTGCTTTCATATCAGCTCAGCAAAGTAAAGTATGTATGTCTCAGCTTGTTTTCATGCACTGATGTTAGTTCTCAACTCTGCTTCAATGTGTATGTGTTTGTGTGTTTGCACTTGTTCGCCTAGCCTTGCTCGATTCACGCCCATGGCACCTCCCAAAAGCAGTCAGTCAAGGGGAAACACCTTAATTTTTAAATTTTTTTTTTATTAATTCATAGTATTAAGTCACAATGCAGTAAAAATGAGAAAAATAAAAATCACGATTTAAGAAATCTACAGTTCTATATACTTTGATGCTGGTGGCTAGGGGGAATCATTCGATGTTCTGGCTTTAGATTCACAATTTACATGATACTAGCAAAACAAAAGCCATGTCCTGTCACAGGTGTATTATAGCTAGTGAAACATTTTCATCCTGCTCTACCCAAGCTGCGAATCCCATTTCCTGCAGCCTCACCACAGCAGTCACTCCCTGGAACAAATGCGTAAGCCCAGGTGGGAATGTTGCTTGGCGACTTCTACACTCCATTAAGCATTTGCTCCCAGTTTAAGCAAAGGCTGCATTTTAATGCAGTGTTTATTTACAAAAGTTTTGTGGTTTCCTGGACTCCATGAGCAGCGGGAGATGGCAACAAAGGATGTAAACTGTCGGACTGGATCATCGCACAGGGGATTAATCTGTGTTTCAAAAGCACGGGGCTTTACAGAATGAAAACATCTGCCTACATTTCGGCTCTTCATTATGACTAGCATGAAATATTGAGTAGAAATGCATCAAGGTCTTCTAGAGATCTTTGCTGAATTATGTATACACAGAAGTGCGTGGATAAACTGAGCACCGGAGAATTTGCTTGCTCCGTCTATTCCCCACAGCTCCTCGCTGCATGACCTTCCTCTCCATTACCTACACTACAGAGCATTTTTCATGTCAACACAATCAATTTTTGTTTGCCCTGATCCTGTTCTGCTTTTACGCCTCTTACTAGAACCAAAATCCTGCCATTCTTTACGCTACATTTCAGCCCATACACAAGAATGGAGAGCAGCTGGAAGAGGTGCAGCACTCCCCCCAACACTGTAGTGGTATGGAACCAAAATCTGTATGTATTGATTTAATCAGATTTACTCCAACACATACTTGCAGTTGGCTTCACTAGTTATTGCTTATCCGTTTGCATGATTCATTTTTATATATGGGGAAGTCTACACAAACCGAATCCTACCCAGCAGCAAACATGCGTACCAGTGGCCAAAAGCATCAAATGTACCACTCTAAATGGAAAATGCATGCAGCACAAATTAAGCTCAAAAGGAAAAAGAATAATTCAAGTTTGAGCATTGTGTTAAGTGACCACATTTTACAGAAAGCTTCAGTTTCTTAAAAGGCTATCCTCCATCCTCATCTTGGAGCAAAAATTCACAGAAAACACAGACTATTATTTGCTAGCCTCTTCTTTTTTTCCTTCTTGGAAGAAAACTATTTCTGGCTGCCAGCACACATCAGCTATACTCATTTTAGCAGGCAATAAGTGACAGTTTTTTGCAGTTCCATGAAAATAATACTTAAAAAGCTTACCAAAGTCCCCAGGGACAAAGATGTCATAGACACAGGTCTGCCCTATGGTGTAATTATGCGGGTAGTTTGGGGACAGCACAGTTCCCTCTGAACCTGTGAAGTGACCTCCGCAGGGAGCTGTGGAGACAGCAAGGCAAGCAGCAGAGAAGCTCAGTTAACAAATGTGAGGCAACCAGCTAATAATACCTGGAGAAAAAAGGCATTAAAATACAATCAGAGTATCCAATGGAGGGTAAGCAGCACACTGGTAAATCACACACACAAAAAAACAACAACAAAATTGAAAAGTCACCTTTGAACTTTCAGCTGCTAACAAATACAAATTTGTCCGGCACATAAAAAATAATTTGACGTTTGAGAGACATTTTGGGGACCTCTTCAAAAAGAAAAGTGAGCCGTAAACGCAGAAAAGAAAAGCCCCGAGATGTGCTTAGAGAGAGCCAACAGGGGAGACAACCTGCAAGGAAAAGTACTTTTTGCCTTTAAAATACCAAAAAACACCATCAATCACGGGAACACAAAAGCACAACATTCCCACATCCCTGTGACTTTAATCAGCCCATACTGCTCAGCACCATGTTTTAAAAGATTCAGATTCAACGACTCAGCTAAAATTGGTTTTTCATCAGACATCCAGCAATTTCTGAAGGGGCTTCATTATGATGTATAATCCTAATTGATTGCACTTTCCTATCACTAACCTTTACAAAGCATATCCATTAATTTTAATATGTTCTAATCCAGTGTGTGGCTAAAGCTAGACTAAGGTCGCTTGCATTGTCATTAAACACATACTCGGATGCTTCTATCTCTCAAAACTTTCCTGCTACTGTCAGCAGATATTCAGCCGGTGACTAGGCTTATTAATATTAGTTGCGGTCTGTCTTGTAGCTGCATCGTATCTCATAGCCCAATCTTAAGCTGTTGATAATGTACCTAATTAGCTAAGAGTCGCTCTAATGCATTTACCTCAGACCTCACGGACCAAGCCATCAGGTGGGGGAGCCTCGACTGTAAACAAACACACAGTCATTTGTATTAGGGAAGCTGTCACCAGCTGCTCTGAACCCCCTATGGCCCACACTGTGCACATGTCACTGGTGTTCCATCGAGCAGCACATGAGAAGTGAGCAGAGGTGTTAATGTAGAAGAATGGATCAGCGATTTATCCGCATTTGGCTGCTGAAGTAGCAAGAGGCATGTAATCAAACACATGTGACGTGGGCACGCGGGGCTCTAATTCAAGCTGATTTGTCAGACAGAATGGGAGACATGGTGCTGTGGTGGGGGAGGAATCTGAGAATGCTACTGGTGGGAAGGAAAGCAAACTGTGCTGTCAATCTAGAGTAGGAGAGAGCGGCACCAAGGAAAGCAAGGGATTCTCAAGACATGCTTTAACGGTTTCTGTCTGACAGCTGAGTGCTGCACAGAGAAGAGGGCAGGCTGAAAAACCACTCATTTTATGTTTCGCAAAAGGCTGATAGTTAAGAAAAAAAAGGATAAGTGCTTCAGAAAAAAAAAGGCAAGTTATTACCTCGTATGATTACATGAAATGGTGATTTAAGATGTCAGTGCATGAAAAAATGATTTTTAAGCATGCCTGGATTGTCTTTAAAGTATGCACACAGCAAAATCTTCATACGGTTCCTGCTAAATGCAGCCTTATACATTGTTACAACGCTCCATCAATACAAACAGGATACCAGCTTGAAGGAAGGGGCTTCAAATATTAGATTTTTGAATCATTTTTGAATCATTAGAATTTGAATCATATTGACCCTTTCCTTTATTCTACTTTACTTACACACACAGGGGAGAAAATGGAACAAATCTTAGCACAATAAAACAAATCTACTATACTGAAAGTACAAGAATAATCTATAAAGTATGATACCGCTAGCCAAAAAGTCCAAAAGATGCCCTTAAGTCTGGGTAAGAATCACATTTATACTGTATACTAAATATTAGCTGCTGACCTGACTGACCTCGACTAAAAGACCTCCTGTCTACAGCACAGTTTAACAACCAAAAACATTGTGAGCCATTATAGACTTGTTTAACGTAAACAGAATGTACAACCGACGTAAACTAATTGCTAAATAACATAAAGGAACAGTAGCTGGCCATATGTTGGGGCAGCTGAAGCCATTACATTTAGCCTTGAGACGGTTCAGTCATCAGTTCAGATGCATTTTCAAAGTGAAAACACTTAACGGAGAGCTGTTGATAGGCTCTTTAGTAAAACACACAACTCCAGGGCTGTTTAGTGAAGTTACACAGGTGCCAACTGTAAGAGCAATGAATAGCTCCCTGGCGTGAGGCTGGGTGCTCCCGTTCCCTACTGCAGTAAATGAGCGCTGAATTCTAATTTAACCTTGATAGACTTAAAACTATGACAAATATTAAAACGATTACTGTGAAGAGGAGATCTGAGATATCTCACTCCGTGCATCTTTTTGCACTTCTTATCACACTGTAGATTTACCTTCAATTACAAGCACTACTGGTAAATGGTGTATTATGCTCATTGCTATTCACCGTGAAATGCTGAAACTACAGAAAGCTAACAACAATAAAATGACGCATTTGCAAACAAACAATATGTTCACAAATAAAGATATTCTACTATACTAACCTGGCTGTGCTAGTTTATTACATCATATTATAGCTGAATGCAATTTACTATCTGCGAATGTCATTTAAAACCCAGAAGACACAAATACCACACAGGACAGAGTACTGTGTGTATCTGGAACTGAACACTATGCTTTGACACACTGAGGTAACATGCCATACACTTGTGACATGCTGTAGTTTGCTCTCCATAATCCTAGTTCATGAGTGCTGAACTACAGTTGCACCCATTATTTTTTTGTCTTTACTAATTGAGTGACCAGAATGTGCCATTTTCTACTTGTACATCAAATAGACAGCAGCGTGCGCCACATTTCAGCTCTTTTTTTAAACACAGCTCTCTCCTGGTATCACACTGTATCAAATATTGACCAAACAGCTGGAGTGCAGTTTTCTGCTTCTCAGGCCTTCTGTTATTGCCGAGGTGTTGCCTCTTACCTTGACAACTTGGTTTAGCTCTGTCCCACTCGGGTCTCTTGCTGTTGCCCATGACACACGTCAGTGTCGAGTAGCCCTGCAGCAGGTAGCCAGCCTCGCAATGAAATGTCACCATAGATCCCAGCTTGTAGTCAGTACCCATTCTAGTGCCATTCATCACATTCCCAGGATCAAAACACGCCTCCCGCAGTTTAGCTGCCAATCAAAAAACAAAGCTTTTACAACAGTAACAACTGCCTAAAATGAGAGGGATTTATTAACTGCATTAAGCGTTACACAGATTGCAAGTTTCTGTTTAAATTAACAGTACTGTGGTATTAAAAACATTAATTAAGATTGTAAATTTGTGGCAACAGAGGAGGCTGGGTCTTAGGCTAATCTCAAAGTAGCTCTATGTAGTCTTGTATTCAAAAGACAAGATGTGTATCAAAGGAAATCCCCTGCTGAACTAAATAAGCATATTCAGTGGAAATGCTTAAAGAAGCGCATGCCCAAGCCTTAAGAGTACCTTTGTATTCCAAATGAAAGCCAGTGTAGCTCACAGAGCCGTCGCTACGAAATGCCAAGTACATGAAGTTGGAAGTGCTCTCAATCTTCTCAGGAAGTTTACTGTCTTGGAAGCTGCCAATCAGATGGGCGCTGCTGTCTGGCCCATCGTAGATGTACAAGAAATCATAGTTTGGCTCAATACTGAAGCTGTGACAAGCAAAAGAAAGAAACAAATGAAAGATAAAACAGTTATTATTTTGCCAAGCCTTAACCACCAGATTGTGCAGATTGAGAGATTTAGAATGCAATCGGGTCTCAAAATGAAAGTGTGCGCTGCAATGCTAGAAGTGAGTCATGCCAAGCGATTTGTTTTGCATCTCCAGACAAAGAGATAAAAAAAGATATCTCCCCCAAGAGGTGAGAAGAGATTAAATTGTTGTGACACTGCGGTGGCACAAAATCTTCCCAGACGGCGATGGCAATGCAGTGTGAAAAGATCGTTTCATATTGTAGCGCTGTATATCAAATCACATGCTGCAGTGAGAGAGAGAGAGGGGAGCATTTGTTTTCAAAATAATGAGCGCGGTTTATGACAAAAATGTAAATAGCTTGGAGATAATTGCATTTGAGTTGGATCAAGGCAACTCCAATTTAAAATCATAACTCCATCCTTTCATTTGGCAATTCCCGAGAGAGAGGGAGAGAGAGAGAGAGAGAGAGCGAGAACGGCATTGTGCTAACTCTATTAGACATTTGTTTTGAAGGACAGAGCTGAAGAAGAAACATGGCAAGTTCTCCTCCTTCACTGCGAAGTGTGTGGAAGTACAGAAAGAGCAGTGTACCTTTTGTTCCCTTTCCAGCCTTTCGCAAAAAGAATCCGCGGAGTACTCGACAGTCAAAAGAAAACTGCCCAAGAAAACTGGCCTCGGGCGCATCTGTGGGTTTGCTTTGCAGTTATTGGTGCTACATGCTTAGATTGCAATTAATAATGCAAAGCACACAGTCTGACTATCTTTCAGCATATTTAATGAGATGCACTCCTATCACAATTCTGCGATGTAGGATTCACCCACAAACCATGTTTCACCACATTTCAGTGGTGAAACAAAGCAGGCTGAAATACCACTTCTTCTAAGGGTCTGTAAAGGCACCGCTGCTTTCTCCCTATCTCCCAGCACACTCAAACTTAGGTCCTCTGCTTAACACACATGGCCAACTGTGCTTAATGCTATGATGTTATAGCTGGTTCCACTGCAGAAAACAAGCAATTCCATTGCACAGCCCGAGCCACTGCACATCCACTGAGAACTGAGTCCATTCTGTTTCAGGCAGGTTACAAAAAAATACCACAGGTTTAGGGAAAGATTCACCTTGTAAGCTATTGGCCCATGTATTTAAGGGACGGAACAGTTTTTTTTAATCTGTCCCCACATTTCATTGACTAAATACTTAATATAAGTGAAAAGTCCACGCATGTGAATAATGCATCAACCCATGTGGTTTAGGTTCTGGTGTTGTCGTATTACCTGATGAAAGCCAGGGAGATGACATAGTCAGAGTGAACTGCGATAAGCCAGTCACAGTCTTTGCTGTGTGGGTAGGGATGGGGGTAGTTAGGAGAAAGGATGAATCCTGAAGACCCTGTCACATTCCCACCACAAGGAGCTTGAGAGATAAAAAGGAGTAAGAGATGAATGAGAGAGAGAAAAAAAAGCTGTGAACACATAAGTAGTCTTTAAACGTGCTGCAAATGGCTTTAGCTAAATTCAGCTTGATACATGTAAGGCATGTACGCTTATGGGTCGTTAAATTTAACTGGCTGTTTCTATAATCTTTGTAAATCTCCATCAGCAGGTGATGCAGTAGCAAAGATTAGGGCATTACAAAGGCCACTATTTTTTCCCCTCTGTATTATAATACCATGATACACCTGACAATTGAGTTTATTCATTTCAATAAGGTATTTTTTTACAACACAGTGCAATCCAGCATCTATGAAGTGTGTATTTTTCGAATATGAATGACTGGAAAAACAATATGGATCCCTTACAAGACTTTATTCCATATGTTATTGTGTTAATTATTTACTGGGACTATGTGAACGCGTCAAGTATCAATGTAACAAATCAATCTGAAAGTCAACAGACTCAGTAGCATGGCTATGTTTTTGTGTATTTCAGTGTCATTTTTACTGCCTCAGGCACTCCCCATAATTCTTTGCGCCTGTGTCAGCTGTTGATTTTGATGAATAAACTAACAACTGTCACGCCACAATGAAGCAGTGTTTGTAACACGACGGTGACTGTGCTGTTTTTATTAGGCATGGTGACACTTTATTAGCACATAAACAGCTGACATTTACATCAAGTTTTCAGTCACACAGAGATGCTTCTGGTGTCAGTGGATTATGCCAAGTTGTGTGATCTTGTAATTGCGGTCCAAGACTTGCAAATGCCTAGGTCTTTCGTGACCAGAAAAAGAGTCCGTTAGACCAGTTGGCAGCAACTCAAGAACATTTAGGTTTCTTTGGACCTACTTAGTGTAATTATTTCTAATTGCATTGTTAGGTAATTAGCCGTTAAGCTCCAATAAGACACTGTTTTGGGAGACCATAGTGTACTCAGTCTTTTAACCAACAACAGAAGTGGATTTGTCCACATAAGAGCTGGCAACAGCTCAAACATATCTGAATAGTGTTGTTTTATTCTACACACACTTTTAAGACATGAGTGAGGGAGAATTATAGTCTCATCTGCAGTCAGTTAATAGACAAACTCTTTGCTCTACCTCTTCCTCTCCCCATCTCTTCTTCCCTCTGATCCCCTACACTTCCCTCTGCTACTTCCCTCCTTCGATCCTTGCATCTATCTCCTCCACACTACCTCCCTTCTCTCTCTAAATCTTTCTCTCCCTCTCACCAATGCAGCTTGGAGGGCTGGGTTGCCAGTAGTATCTATTTTCCACTTGGATGCAGGTGATTCTGCTCTCTCCCTGCAATTCATATCCCGGATCACAGGAGAAGGTCACAGAGTCACCCGGCTCCCGCCCTTCTCCATTGCGACTGCCATTCATGGGAATACCTGGATCTCTGCAGGCTGTTGCAAGCGAACCTGAAGGGCAAACACATACGTGTGTCACAGACACACAGCCAAGGCAGATGTGGGTCCAGCATACAGGGATGTGAGCAGGAAAGAATGCATAAGAGTTTTCATAAGGGGTTACATTTAAACTGCAGCTCAAACAGAATTACAGCACAGAGCCGATCACAGCTCATATCAGTCAAAATCCTGCCATGTTTTCCTAATCTGTTTCTCTAAAACACAGCTGTGCAGCAGCCAAGGGCTTTGATAATGTTCTCGTAAAATCTGCTGGATTTTGCAAATATCCAGCATAACAGACTCTCAAGAGAGACTCAAGACTAGTTTAGTTTATTGAACTTATGTGTTGTTGTTGCTGTTTTTCCCAAATCAAACATATCAAATAGCTCATCAAATTAAACATCTAAGCTAAAGAAATTTGACCTAAAAGGGCAATGTCTATCATATAGTATTTGATATTATTAATATTTCATACTGTTACATACAGCAAAGTGAAACAAAGCTTTCACAAGTCTATGCAGTCCTCTGAAAATTAAGTTAACCCTATGATTCAGCAGCTTGTAGAACCACCTTTAGGAGAAATTACTTGAAGAAATCATTTTCTGTATGACTTTATCAGTCTCTCACATGGCTATGGAGGAATTTTGATCCACTCTTCTTTAAAAGGTTACTTCAGTTCATTGAGGTCTGCAAGCATTCATTTGTGCACAGCCCTCTTAAGGTCTCATCACAGTATTTCAGTTGGTTTGGGCTCTGGACTTTGACTGGGCCATTGCAACACTTTGATTCTTTTCTTTTCAGATATTCTGTTGCAGATTTGCTGGTGTGCTTGAATGACTGAGTGTCCTAACATCTGAGTCTAGAATACTCTAGTATACAGAGGATTTCATGATTGACTCACTGACTGCAAAGTGGCCAGGTCCCGTGGCTGCAAAACAAGCGCAAATCATCATCCTTACACCTCAGTGGTTGTGTTGTGTTTAGGTTGTTATGATCCATGATGATGTTTGAAGTGTTTGTTTATATGTGTTCTTCCTCCCATTAGAGTGTGTGGGCATGTGTAGCTCTCTATCCTCCCTCTAAAGTGGGTGTAAGTATCTGTGTGTTTTCTCCTGACTGCTGATTGGTTGGTTTGAAGAAGTTCTTGTGTGCGGATTGGATCCGCAGACAGCACCCTCTTAACCTCCAGCTGACAGCGAACCAATCCCTCTCCTTGCCTTCTCTGCGCTCAAAAAACAGTGAGCAGTTAGTTTGCTAGCAGCATTGAGTGTTTGTGTGAGAAGCCCGAGTAGAAGCTAATAATAAGTCTTGATAGCTGAGTTATACTTATGATATGCAGGCCCTCTTCCAGGAAGCAGGTTTAGCTAACAGCTAGTAGTTTGTTAACCCTGAGATGAGGGAAACTCATCTGAGGTTTTCTGTTCCAGAAAGGCAGTTATCTTAAACTCTGAGTCAGTTACCAGGGTAACACACTGCAAAATTAACCCACTCCCTTGCAGGTTTTCTTTCCCGAATTCCCCCATTCATATCCTCATTCATAAAGTTGCTATGTTCATAAAGTTGCTAAGCGCATAACAGAGCGCATAACAGAGCCAATTAATTTGCAAAAGTTTACATTGTTACAAACACCAAAATCCCAGCGTATTGTCATTTCACTATTTTTTTTTAATTTAATCATTTGATCGTTCAGTTATCAAACAGCTATGCGGACAGAAACAACAATTAGGTCAAATTGTTATCAGCTGAGAATAAAATATATAGTCTCCATCTTTCTAACACTGTGACTCTGTGGACAGTAATGCAGTTGTCAAGCTGTCAGCCATCTTCCCCACACTGAAACCATTTACTGCAGTAATCACTGTTTAAATCAAACCTGTCTGTATAAAGGTTTGGACATATGCAACACTGATCAATGATCAATCATTTGTCGTGTTGTAATCAGTCACACTAATGGAAAAATTTCTGTCATAGTTGGGATCCAGGAGATGATGTGAATAACTGAATGAAGCTGGTTCTGAAATTACTTTAGGCTTCTAAAACTCAACTAAATGTATTTTAAAGTGAGTTTTTAAAGCAGCTGCAGACAGCTGACTGTGTTTTGAAAATTTCATGTTAAAATTTCTTCACAGATTGAGATTCATTCATTAGATGATATCAAGCAACATTTTGAAAGGTTCAGGATCTGAAATTCAGACTGTGACACATATTCTCAGCTAAAATCACCTAAATCAGTCTCAGTGGGTCGACCCAGAACCGGTTTTGCCTGATCAGCAAACCATGTCCAGGTCTGAGTTCACTTGCATAGCAGGATGGTTTAAAAAAACACATCAGGATCAAGGATCAGCCTGAATCAGGCCTAGATCCAGTTCGGATCCACTCATCTCCCAACTCATCGTGTCCATTTTGGCTTTTGTGACCAAAAACAATCATCCACCAAAAACAATTCCAAAATATTTAAAACCTTTAAAAGCTTCAAAATTCCTTAGAATACCTTTGTCTTTACAGTACATTCATTAAAGACTCAGAAAGCTGTCTTACATTTTTTGAGTTGATGTAAAATTATTGTTTAACTATTGCTATTCACAGAAACTCAGTAAAATGTTTGCTGGTTAAACTGGGAAACATTAAAGAAGAGTTTGCTGCAAATGTCATCACACATTTTTATCCAGTAATAACAAAAAAAAATGCGATTCTCCATTAAAAATTGAGGTTATTGCATCCCATCAGTACATTAAATTTATACTAAATAATTACTGAAAAAAATAAAATTGTCATAAACTGCAGCAAAAACTGTTTTAATTTAACTAATAAAACCTGACTGCAGAGCAGATCCTCCCAGGCTCTGTTGCCACCTGGGTAACTAATATCACAGGTCCATCAGTAAACTGTCTCATATGTTTCTCCAGACTTTTAGTGTCAGTTTCTGTCAGCAACATTTTATCAGGTTACAGTTTCCAGCTTCATCTAATGAAAATTCAAGCAAGGTAAACGATGACAGCAGACATTATAAAAAAAATACTAATCTTAAAAAAAAAAGATGGCAGAGTGATTCAAGGTGATTTTCTTTCCTCTTATTTTTTTTAAAGATAAATATCATGTTCTGCACTGACATGCTTTATATTCCTTAGTCCACTGAAATGAAATTGATTCTCCGTGCTTTATTTACCCGTTGCCATGGTGAATTGTGGTATCAGTGCTCTATTGATGATGGCTTTCGTTCTTTACTCACGCACAAGCTTAATTTAAGGTGAACGTACCTGGACTTTATTAAACTAAATCTGATTAGCTGTTCTGGAACCAAAAACTCAGAGTTGCTGATCACACAGTTACTCAGCTCAGAGTTTGTTTTTAAACGCAGAATTTGATGATGCTTCCTGGAATAGAGCCCTAGGTTGTTAGCTAAAAGCCTTGTGTAAACTGTCTTTGTAAATAGTAAATTGTAAATAATTATACACATATACACACAGTGAGCAGTTCAGTAGGAGTGAGAAGCCCTTTGAAATTCTTTTTTTCTTGTTTATTGCTTAGGAGTACAGGTTAAAGAATTGTCTTTTGTTTGCCTTTTTCTTTTGGTTAGGGAAGATTAGGGAAAAACTTCTGATTGTCGTTTTGGCATTGCTTACCTTTGAAGTGAATAAACTACTGCTCGGCATCTTGAATTGTTATGTGCTGCAGGCTTTTTCTTGGGAGTGGTAAGAGTGGGGAGTCATATCTCATGTTAGGTGCATGTTAGATGTCTAGTTTACCCACAGGATGGGGACCTAACAAGCTTTAACCAAATGTGGCGCTGTGCATTATGGACAAGCATCTCCACTTTTAGTCTCATCTGTCCAGCTGTGCTGCCATATTGCAGGATCCTTTCTGCTTCAAATAAGCCACGCTTGTTCAATCTTTTTTTAATTGTACTGTCATGAACTTTAATATTTAACATGCTGTATAGTCTGAGACATAGCAATTTTAAATCAAAATGCAAATTTAAAAAAATTTACCCAGTATCTTATGGGATACTTTCAACGAATGAAGGAGATATGTGAATACCTAAACAGATTTTAGATTTGGCTCTTTATCTTAGTGCCTGCTGGAAACTCTCACTACCACATTAATTTGGTAGTGGGGATGATTTCTTTCTTAAATTTTTATTTAAGGTAGTATATTCTTAATGAAATCCTACATGACTATTGTTCCCATCATCCCTTCCCTATTACTCTCATTCAGTTCTGAAAACCACTAGCCTCAGGCAAGCAGCTTATTTAAATACAGCATGTCTGCAGAATCAGTTCCATTTTGCAGTGCAGTGCAGTGAATCCCATATAATTGACTTTTGTATTAGGCTGCCTGTATGCTAAAGAAAACAAAAACATTACAAGCTCATCATATTTGGCATGCATGTTGTTTCATTTTCAGTTTGCTTCCAGATGCTTAGTTTTGAAAGTAGTCATCAGCAAAGCAAATGCATTATATCACATCAGCAAATATTGCGTAGTAGACAGTCAGCAGTGAAGTGTAAAATATCAGAGACTTTCACTGCTCATCAAGACATTATTACAAATAATACAAAATTCTGAGAGATCCATATGACCCAAATGAAAAGGGAATCTATTCGAAGTCAACAGAGAAAGAGGCTTCAGCATACTCCTTTCATGCACTGCATTCGTGTGTTGATCATTATACAGATCTGCTCAGCACGACATTAGGCAGCGGTGAACAACATACTTGTTCACTGAATTAATCGCACTATTGTCAACCCTTTGCAGAAACTGTTACTGAGATCAAGCAAAAAAACAACACATACTACCCCCCAGCTATGTAGCTCGCAGGATATACTCACTTGAGAAGTCAATGGCAAAGCCAGACTTGGTGATGTAAAAATCAGTCTCAAACTGAATGGTGACGATGTTGAGAGTAGAGTGGATTCCTTCGGGCAGCAGTGAGCCGCTAACTTCCTTCAGAGACATTTCATTCTCAGGAGGCCCATCCCAAACCTTCAGGATGTCATGGGATGCCTCTGTGTCGAATGCAAGAAACTGGAGGCTGAAAGAGGTGAACACAAAAGATTGTTGGCATAGTTTGGTTTTAGTTCACTGCAAGTCTCTATTGCTGACATACGCAAACTCTCTATTAGTTTACATATGGTTTGCAAGAATGAGTTAATATTAAATAAATTCTTGTATTCTCTTTCTGTACTGATGTAAATGAAGTTTGCATTTGTTGTACACTCCAAATACAGTGAAAACCCCCCAAGATGGGGCACCAAATAGGTGCTGAACTTAGCAAGATTCAATTAATTTTAAATAGAACTCTATCTAGAAACAATGTCCCTTTGCTTTTGGGCATTTTAGCTGAGATTTGCTATCATCAATCAACTTCTTCTAAAGTCAGAATTACACTACGAGACCACAGACTTATCTGCAATCTCATCGAGAGATGGCCCGAAGCAGCTCATCTGACAGAGAATGTGTGGCTGACTTTATGAAATCATATCATGTTTACCTCGACCTCTAAGCCCAAATTGGTTTTATTTCACAGTAATAGTGGGAGCTCTCAGCCAAAACAAAAAAAAGCTTCCATGTCCCAGTAATATTCCTCTGGGTGCTGTCACAGTGTCTACAAAGTCCCTCATACAATCATTGTTAATGGAGCTGCTGCAGGCCGTTTGTCTTGATGACATCTAACTTGAGAGGAGAATTCTTCATGTTCAAAATCTTAACTGCACATTACAACATCTCACGCAAACATTTTACGGATGTTTTCATCTTTAAGTCCTTTGAAGTCAGGGCAAGTTATCTGACCTCCATTAATTTATGATACATTTAAATCATCTCCCCACAGTTTAGTTCTAGGCAATTTCCTTGTATATATTTAAACTGCAGTTAAAATCCTTCTAACATTATCACACATATAAGTCCACTGGATGCTCTATTTAGTTGATTTTAAATTATTTATTTTTTCTTTCACCATCCATTTCATGAATAATTTGCATATTTTCCTGCACATCTTAATTAACAACAACTCAAAAGTTATTAATACAAAAGTTATTAATCATGTAGCGCAATATAAAGAAAATAAACAAATTTCCATTTATCCTAAATATACAATATATGCGTGTATATGTAGACATTGCAGTTACCTGACAATGTTGCCAGAATTGACCTCGATTGTCCAGGTACACCTCAGGTTGTTGTCATAGGGGAAGGGATAGCCAGGAGAGAGGATACGCCCTGTAGACTCACCCTTAAAACTGCCACCACACTCCGCTGCGTGCACGCACACACGCACGCACGCACACACACACACACACACACACACACAGAAGTATTAAAGCACAAATACAAAACTTGCACAATACAAAATCAAGATTCTTCCACAGACAAAAACATGTGCATAAGCTAAACACACACACACACACACACTCAGACTAACAAACCAAACAGATACCACCTCACTGCAGCACTGAGGGCACAATGTGCAAAAATGTAAGCTTAGCTACAGCAAACAATCCTAACAGGTAATGAGACTGCAGCTTCCTGTCTGAGCAGAGACACTCAGAGATACAAAACATGTTTGCCTCCTAACAATGCCATTCATTAATTTGGTTAAAAACACTATAGAGGCCAGGCTATACACTGCAGGAACAACACTGCTACAAATGTTAATAACTGAAAGGATATATTATCATCCAATCTACTTTGTCTCTTCCCTGGTTATTGTCTTGCTATCTATATTACATAATAAACGCCACTTAATTAATAGGAAAATTGCGTTAGATCACTACATTGGTGGGCTATAATCAGTATCATTATGCCGGGCAGATGTAAAAGACCTTGATGGCGGTGAGGATGTATCTCTGGAGAAATGAATAGAAATACCATTTCACCTCAGCTCACAAATACAAAGCTCACTATTAATATTGATCACTCAGTGACACAGCACTGTTAACCAGTTAATCAGTACATCTATTTATTTACTTATTGTGTGTGTTGTATTAGACATATCACAATGGCATAAAGAAGAAATGCTCCACTGAAAAAGGCAGTGGAAAGCATTGGCATTAAAAGTGCAATTCTGCACACGTCCAGAATTTGTAAATCATCTTTTACCCTAATCCATCACCGCTAGACATCAAGGAACAGACACTGCTTCACAACACCTTCCAGACTCGAGCAGCGTGCAGGTAATAGCTTTATCATTTCGCTATCTTTCCGTCTCAGCATGTTCTGAATATGAAAGTATAGCCAGGACTGTGTTTTATGTCCAAGTCTCAATGTGACACAAAAAGATACGATAATTACTCCTTTACTCGTAGAAAAACACAGACTAATTGCTGGGGGATTAAAACATTTGACAAAAGGGGTACAGCAACACAGCGAAAAGCTCAATAGCAATCCAGAGTCCTCGACTATAGTGTTCGTAATAATTCCATACAGCCAGTTCTGCATCCAAAACACACAGCTCAATTATTCACAAGAAAACATCAAAGCCATTTAAATTCTCTTACCAAATGACAAGCAGTGTATTTTCTTTAAGCAAAGTTCAATTAAGAACATGTTAGGATATGTTAGGATAAATCCTTTGGATTAACACCTATCTGAGCAGTGCTGACAATGTGGCTGTTCTGAATAATAACAAAAGCTACAAACAGTGGGGTCTCCACTCTCTGGACTATGACACAGAGAATGGAGACCGTACATTTAGGACAGAAAAATATTCAGCACACAGGCAAAAAGGATTACCTATACATGAAGGAAGAGGGTTGTCCCACGCTCTTCTTTCACCAGTCATGCACTTTAGCATGCCACTGCCGTGCAGAGTGTAACCTTGGTCACAGCCAAACGTGATGGCACCTCCAGCAAAGTGACCCTGGTCACTGATTTTGAAGCCAAACTGTGGCACACCTGGATCGTCACAGTGGGACAGCTCAAAACCTGGACAAGAAAGAAGAAGAAGAATGACATAGTGTGATGATAAGAACCAACACATTAATGTAACACAGTACTATGTAACAAAGTCTATTGTCATTCGATGAACCAGTACTCATCTATCTATACTATAAAGAGGTATGGATTAAGCTTTGAGTATCGATTTCCCGTTGGACACAGATGAGGGTTTATAGTCCCATTATATTACTAGCAATAAAAGATTTCCTTTGGACAGAGACCATAATTAGGCATTCGTAATTAAATGTTCAATTGAGTGTGGACATTTGCTATGACTGAGAAACAGCCCATCCACTTGGAACACTTGGGGAGAGGAAATTAAACAAGCTACAAACAAGAAAATGCAATAAATCTTTAGCTCAGCATGGTTGAATATGGCCTTCATATGTTGTTCCTCTCTTTTAGGTACTAGAGTGTTCTGCTATGCAGCAAGAGTGGCCGCACATAAACCCAGCAGTGCTGATTTATGGTCTCGTCTCACAGCGAGGTCCATGCACCTTGCCAGATGTTATGGCAGTATTACAAGTGTCATGCCCAGTATAAATCTCCAGCAGTTACTGCTCACATTTAGGAAATTACCTCAGCACTTTTGGAAGGAGTCATGAAAACATGATAAGATTTCATGTTCTGACAAGATTTAAACTGACCATATCCCACCTTCTCCTTGCCCCCTTGCTGCTCATAGATCACTCAGTTCTTCTTACATTAAAAAAGGCCTTTTCATTTTGGCTCAAAGGATTGCACTTGAGAGATACAGCTTACATTATGCCATTTACCTTGTGTGCACCCATGGATAAGAAAAAAAAAATCACAAATGAAATCCAATTATGTGATACTTAATTATGGGGTATTCTGTAACTCAAAAGGAAGCCTGTAATTAAGCCATTTCTTCTCAACTAATTTAGATACAGATGGCAATTTATTTTGCTGTTGCAAATGAGCACACGTTCCTGATTAATGTACATTTTCTTTTCATTTTTGCAGATCTGTCAGGCTCTGAATCCTCAAACCCGTCACAACTAATGCCAAACTGGATCTTACGGCAAAACTATTACATTTAAACTTTTCTCATATCTATTACCAGTTGTACCTTGCACATTTGGTGCCATTATCATAGAGTGAAAGCTGAAGACATAGGAACTGCGAGTTAAAAGCCCCTTTTCATTATCATTATTTTCATACCATTCAAAAGTTCAGAACTGTTCAAAAGTGAAAAACAGAACTTCATCCTAACTACTCTCTTGAATTCTACCTTAGAAAGCTTACTGGTAGACCAAAGACTTCAGAGATCTCAATGAGCACACAATTGCAGGTGAAAGACAAAAACACTTTAAATTGGATGGCAAAATGCAGTATTGCCAAAACATTCTCTCTTCACAGTAATGAATTAGAAATGGTTAGCAACAACACACAGTCAGCAAGCCAATTGGGGGGGGGGGGGGGGCACCATTTT
>VVHJ01034480.1:0-23499 GCA_015107715.1 Tylochromis polylepis
ACCCAAATGCAGACACGTGAAGAGAAACTTAAACTTGACTGAAAACACACTGTTTATTTAAGCTGGGGAAAATAAATGAAAACAGAAGGCAAGGTGAACCCAAGAAACTAAACAAACTGGGAAAGCTAAAACAGAACATGAAAAACCTAGACATGAATATCAGACATGGCATGACAAAACCTGGACATGAACATAGAGAATGACAGACGACCTGACAATGAACAAAGGGAGACAGAGGACTTAAATACACACAGGAGGTAATCAAGGGGAGTGGAAACACATGAGGGAACAGGTGACACCAATGACCATAATGACAGCACAGGGGAGTGTAAAACTAAACACATTGAACACAGGACTCTACAAAATAAAACAGGAAACATAGGACGCAGACCTGACAACATGAACTTGACAACATGAGACACACAGACATGACACATGAAGGTAGAGGGAGACTAAACACAGGGGTGCAAGACACAAGGGGAAACTGCAAAATAACTATAACAAGCAACCTAGGCAAAATGGAAATGAGCTTAGAAGACCTAATAACTAAAACATAATCATAAACATAAATATATAATTAAACTCAAAATGCTGGGTCAAAAGACCCAGGATAGTGACAATTTGACTCCAACTTCTATCTCTTAAAGTCAACAAACTTGCAAAGTCAGTGCAAATGTATCGTTAGGTTTGGTAAAGCTAGCACATATCATTTGTGGATGTGACTGAGATGCTGTGTGCAAGTGTTTGCATTACTCATTGCTTCTTAGAAACCCCCCCCCACCAAGTTTCTACTGTTTTGCCTGTGTCTAATTTCTTTATTCATTTATTTTTGAAAACACGAGTGCAGCGTCGTTGCATCCGTTTCTCAGCTTGTGTAATCAGATTTGTAAATATGTAAAAGAATCTCCAAATTGCGTATCATTTGTGAAAGTGCATCCAGATTCCGTGTCGAGCAGATTTGCAGACGCGTAAATCTTCAAATCTGTAATCAGATTTGCGAGTGCACTGACATTTGTAAACACGCCGACAAATCTGTGAAATGCAAAATACTTTTCATCTAGTAATATCCAAGATAAATACAAATGAGTCACTAGTTACAAATGGTGGGCCTCGCAATTGGCTGTCATTGTGAACAATCTGTTCGCTGCACTTCTGCCTGGCCGGATCTGCAAACGCGTGTGACGATTGGCAAACGTGTCAGGAGATCTGTCCGTAACTCCAGGGTTTTCTTTACCCTGAGCTCGGGTTTATGGGCTCATGCTGCTAAGCTGCTGTACCTTGCACTATTCTGCAGCAGTTACACAGCCATAGTTATTGATCTTTTGAGGGAATCCATCTCCTGTCCATTAAGAGAACTGAAGTGAGTGCCAATCACTAACCGTAACTGTTTTAATATGTAATTTTTAGTATGATAGTTTTTTCCTTTTCTTTTCTTCTTTTTAAAAAATTTTTCTTTTTGGACACGGTTCTAAGTATGGGTATGCACGCAGGTTGACACACAGTCACACAACTCTTGAAAATGGTTTTGCTACAGTAACACTCCTGTACAATTGGGTTTTTATTCTGGGCTGGTGCTTTGAGTGACACTCTTGCCGTAAATGCACCATTTAGAGGTGTATGCACTGGATGAGTAGAAGGCGCAGTTGAAGGAAGGGTTGGGGCGTGTTGACAGATGTACATCATCTACACTAAATTAGGCTTTCGGCATCAAGATGCATCTACCATATGTTTGTCGGAACGCCGACATATGATTGAGGTGTCATCATGTCAGTGGCACAGCAGGGATCCAGCCATCAAGTTTGCCCCATAAGCAATTAGAGCTCTGTTAGAAGTCGACAGGGGGGGGGAATGGCAATAATAGCTCTATATTAACCATGTGAGCACAAACATTGCAAAGCAGTACGCCATGAGCGTGTGGAATATCTGGGCACCAACAAGCTCACCCCCTGCCTTCGCTCATGTATCCAACAGCGCAAAATGTAGGAAAGCTGGCAGAAATGGAGCATAAATTGCGGGGTTGCTGGTTATTAAATTCAATCCCAGCCAATCACATAACTGGTCTCATCACTCAGAAACAGCTGTGCCAATCACATAATCTATGATGACACAAAGCTCCACAAAGCAAACAAAGCTTGCTCATAAAATTATATCATTGAGCTGAACAACTCAAACCTGGAGCCGTAGGCAAATGGTGTGTTTCTTTTTTTTTCTTCTTTTTTTTAACTTCTACAATGACAGAATTAATATTGAAAACAAATTCTGTTGAAGCCATTTTTATGACCGCGTCAATCCCAACTCTTCCAGCTTTATTTCCACTGTTGCCTGAAATGGCACCGCGCTCTGGCGCAGCACAGCACTGAGAAGCTGCAGATTTATCAGCATATGTGTCCTGCTGCCTTCAGATGGCTGCAGGGATTTAATGAACTGACGGAGAAGATTCTCATAGAGAATAAATCATCTGAGAGCAACAGATACCATCAAAACAATGATTATTAATGTATTGATGAATGCAGACTGCTTTGTGCTCCTTCCCACTACAGCCACATAATGTATGCAACGTTCATTATCTATCTATCTATCTATCTATCTATCTATCTATCTATCTATCTATCTATCTATCTATCTATCTATCTATCTATCTATCTATCTATCTATCTATCTATCTATCTATCTATCTATCTATCTATCTATCTCTACAGTAATATGTAATATATATTACTGTATACACAATCTATGAGAAATTCAATGTCACCTACTCTCTTATTCACAAGTGTTTTGCACATTTTGGTTTTGGCGAATGCTATTACATTTTTTTTTTAAAAACGGATACTCGTCCTGACACAGTCACATGACTCCATAGTGTAATTTCAGGTTCCTGTGATTGTAATTACAGGTTCCTACATTGAAAAAAATTGTATACACACACCTTTTGCAGGCCCTATTTCCATGGCTCACCAGGTGGAATCTGGGAATCACTGCCTTATTCTAAGTGTAACTATATATTCTATTCAAAATACTACAAAACAAAATCCCAGAGAAATTTTAGTGTTCCTCAAAGAATATATGCTCATTTTGAATTTAATGCTGACAACACATTTATAAAGACCATGCTACACGACATTCTGCATGACTGCTTAGTAAAGTCACGCTGCTGAACCGGGCAGAAGAAGCAATATGGGACAGAAACACAGGGAAAAAATATTTTGCAAGTCTTCAGTTCCCAAACGCTGCTGGTCGAAGAAGTGATGCAACAAAGCAGCAGGCATGCCCCGGTCAGAACTTTTATGAAAAATGTTTTGCTCGCTTCAAATTTAAAACAATCTTTTCAATAAAACGTGAGTTCCAACATGTGATGTATTGTCTTTGTACTATTTTAAATGACATACCATTTAAAAAAAAACCCACCACTTTTTCCAAATGATTTGCAGATCACTGTATCCTACTTTTTTGTTTGTTTACATTTTGCACAGTGCTCCTATTTATTTAGAAATGGGGTTATTTGCAGAATCAGGTAGCAAGTATGTGGAGACTGCAGTCTGATGTTTGAATGGTAAGAAAGATACTCTAAATACACATGACATAAAACAAACAAACAAACAAACAAAAACAAACTCTTGGATCAGTACCAATCATTCCGCCCATGTTTTCTGGATTTTACATCAACCGGAGAGCTGAGTGTTTGTAAGAGCTGGAATACCACATTACAGATTTTGATTTGTATTCAATGCAGCCCTTAGATCGAAGCTTTTGCTGTCCTGGTGTAAGCAACTGAGATTTACAAGGGGTGTATTTGTTGGCTCTGCCTAATCCATAGGCTTTTCTTCAGAATGGGAGCTTGTCAGATAGACCGACAGTCAGACAGACTTTTCTCAAGAAGGCTTGCTTGTCAAATTGTAGACACACAATCAGGCATTTGCACACACTCACATTCTTTTCCTCAGCAAGGGGTCACATACCCAATCAGGACACACAAATACATACACACTCTGAGCAATGTACTGGTTTGATATGGAGCTCAGAGTGTGATGACAGTATCAGGTCCTTGTGTGATTGAGGTGACGGAGGCAGAGACAGGATGGGGGCTGTCATCAGCCATGAGTGACAGGAAGCTGAGGTGGGGAAGGTGGGGGGATGGCGTCACCGCTGAGTTCATGGGATGCAGTCTTTCTGTCTGTCTTTTTCGTTTGTCTCACTTTCATCCTCTCAGTCTCTCTATCCATCCATCTTTTTCTTGTGTCTGCGTTGCTGTTTCAACCTTTCTATCTTCTTATTTCTGTCTGTCCACCTCTGTCGCTCTCTCCGTTTCAAATGCATACATATACATTTTTTCCTTCTCTTCCTGGATGAATTTTGCCCTTTCTTCGCCATGTCAGACACTACATCAAGAAAAGCAATGGGAGACCCATAAATAGGGTTTAGAGAACATGCACCCAATTTACTTTGACAGCGGGGGAGGTGTGTTTGTGTGTGTATGTGTATGTATGCGTGTGCACTGGTGTAAGTCACTTTGACAGGTACTGCAAATGAGGCAATATTGCAGGTATTGACTGACATCTCGGGCCCCCTGGCCCTCTGCTCACTGAAAAGGAGTGGTCGCTATAAATCAAGAGGCGTATTAACCGACACTCTAAAATGAAGATGAACATAATATGGTAACATTATTTTAACCATGGACAATCCCTGATTTGGCTACTGTAAAGCTAAATATGAGTCTCAGATCATTATTTAATAAGGAACATTTGAAATGTCCACAATTAAATTTACTGCTCAAATCCCACAAGTTAGTTTAAAGCAAAAAGAAAAGAACGAAGAAGGAAAAAAGCCATTTTATTAATTCATATGCCACGTGTCCCACGTTGTCACAGATCAGTTAGAAAGATCCAATGTGAGAAAGAGTGAGCTAGATTTGGCTGTCTACAGTGACACGAGTTTTACTTTCACGTAGACAGAAAAGAAGCTTCCCTTCAAAATCGACACCTTCAAGCTTAAATGGAGAAGTCAAATGCCTTTTTGGCCTGAGCCAAGTTTTATGGCGAGACGAGACCAAGATTGAGCTGTTTGGCCACAATAAGTAGAGAAATGTAAAGCTTTCAAACGTTTTCAAACCAAGCACGGTGAAGGTAGCATCATGGTCTGGTCCTGTTTTGCTGTGGATGGCCGACACGTTCTCATCCCAAAGCGTAACATACCGACGCTTTTGACAAATCGTCAGTATGTTACTCTTTCGGCCACCCAACATGTCTCTATATTACGCGCTCAAGAACATGAGAACCGTTTGGAATCAATCTACATATGTACATTTTTTTTTCTTTACTTTCTCATCATGAATCGCTTTGGAAACCACTATCTGACACGATTAAGGTTGTGGTTAACATTAGGATTAAGGTTAGGGTTAGGGCTGGAATACACGGCTGGATCGTGCGTTACCGCCGTGAGCGTCATTCTGATGGATTCCATACACAATCCGGAGCGTATCATAGGGACGCAGACAGTTACCTTTCGCATAATATGTGACGCCTCGGGACATGACAAAACGTCACTATGTTATGCCTCAGGAGTGGGAACGGTCTCAGATGGCATAATGAAGAAGGAGGACTACCTCCAAATTCTTCAACTTCTACTGAATTCGACATTTAGTAGTGGAAAACTGGACATTAGGAGACAACCGAGTATTCCAACTGGACAATGATTTCAAACACACATCAAAACATTAAGCTTCTGGCATGCCCTTCCCAAAACCCCAACTTCAATCCCACTGAAAATTTGTGGACTACACTTAAAGGTTGTGTCCATGGCAGGAATTTCAAGGGTACTTTCAGTTCCTCCCTTGTGACATTTGGCATTTAATCCAAAATGCAAACAATATATATACATTTGTATATACAGTATATACATACATATAGGGTGTAACACATATAAGGAACAATTAACCAAGTATTAGTTCAAATATAATGTATTCTGACGTGCTCTTTGGTTTGCCTTGGGGACAAAATGTTAGAAAACCACTGCCCTGTGAAGTGAATGGTGAGTGACTTAATGAGTTTTTATTTCACTGCCACAATGTTCTGCTTCCTTATGCAGATTTTCTTGTTCTATCATTTGGGAGCATTATAATTTGTGTCTATAAACATGGATGGATACAATTCCGTGACTATTTGATGAGATGCCCAAATGAAATTTCATTATCTGCCATCAGACTGTGTTGAAATTGTTGTTCGTGGGGATGAAGAAGGATCCAATAAAGTGAAATTTGGAGACTACACTCACAAACTGCTGCGATATTGTGTTGAAAATCATTGTGTAACATACGCTCTCTGCAGGCTCGTGTGTCATTTGGAAATTCTCCACGCATCAGAATATGTTAGACTGGCCTCGCCCCATGATTTTTTTTGTGTTGATTTTTTCACCTGAAGCTCTAAAATAGGTTTAAAGTCAAAGCTTTTATTGCTGTAACTATGAAATATATGAAAGACAATGGAAACGTAGACACGAACATCCTTATTAGCATAAAAAATGTAATCAAACAATTTATACTCTTCATCTGCTGCTTCTCTCAATCTCACATTTGAGAGCTAACTATTTATTGACCAGTGCACTGCAAACTCGAAGACAAATCCAGTATATTCATGCCAAGCACATCACATCAGCTGGGCTACTCACAGGTATCCCAGCAGCACGAACTATTCTTAGGCTCTGCTGTCATTTTTGTTCGCTTTGCTTCCTCTCTTGTTCAGAACAAAGACTGTGAGATGAGGGTCATCTTTTCTGACAGCAAGGGCGGTCAACCCCTCTGAGGTTGTCATACTCTACCGCCTTTAACAGCGCGCTGCTTTCACTGACCTCTCTGCTCGGGTATACCTTCCAGTGTGCTTTATGTCTCTGCACGAGTGTGTGTGAGAGAGCGAGAAGGTTTTGAAAATCCCGATCTCTCTAAGCACCGCCCAGCTTCGCCCTCTGCTTTGCTTGTCTGCATGTGCAGGGGAGGTGGCATTGTCACAGCTCTGCCCTTTTAACATCATTTTGCTTAGACTCCTTCTCCTTTTTCTTTTTTTCATGCCCGCAGCGTAAACGTCCCACAATAACAGATCTGAAATCCTCTGACAGGGAGGGTACTGACCTTTGGATATAAATAATACACTCTATTTGACTCGTGAACAGAACAAACGTTCAGTTCTCCAAGCGACTGTTGGTGGCTGCGCTAATTGCTTTAGTGTGCTTGTCTCGTCGGCTGCCAAGTTGCACTCTGCTGAGCCATGGACTTGGCCTGCGCATGAGAGAGAGTTGGACAACAGGGCTTTAAAATATGCCAACATCCATTTGACTGCTTGGCAGTAATACAAAGGGGATTGAGAGGGGAGGGAGAGAATGAGAGAAAAAGAGAATGAGACAGAGAAAGGAAGAGCGCTGGTGAATGAGAACTGTCAGTGACCGGAGAGGTAGCAGGGCAAAGAGACACGCAGAAGAGGTGAAAGACGCTAGACATAGCAAACAGTGGATAATATCCCCTCATCTCCTTTTAGCCTTATTTTGGATCCTGACCGAAGAGGCGCTATTCTGCTGTGTTGAAATTTACATAAAAATCAATACCTATTGACTTGCCATTAAATTTATTCCCCTTTCCCCTGAACTACTTTACCTCTTCCTCCTCTCTTTTCTAATTCCTAATGATTGTTTTTCTGCTCAGTGGGGAATCTTTGGAAGCCTTGAAATTTTCCTCCCTTGCTTGGTTCGCATCAACTCCACAGCAGCTCGTGTACCCCGCCTGTCATCTGAAAAAAAAAAAAAAAACAGGCAGGAGATGAGTGACAGCATATCAAATCCCGATCTTTTAACTGGTTGGAAGAAGAAGAGAAAAGCTGATGAAAAGGGGGAAATCTCCCCGAAGGCTCTCCGTGGAGTCAAGAACCTTGGCGTGCTGACAGAGGTTGATTTGTGTGTCTTTCCTTTTTTGTCACAGGCTTGTATAATGGCTTTGACGCTGAGCCTTCTCATTGTGACCATCAGTAGTAAGCCCCCGTGTTAGGTCATCTACCATATTTCCTCTCTGGCAGCAGCACTGAATGAAGAACGGAGCAGTGACGTCCTCTCCCGACGTTATTTCTGATCATAAATTTCAACTTTTATCAGTGAAAGTTTAAAAAAAAAATAGCCACAATGAGAAATGATTTGTATTGTATTCATCTTTCTCTTGCAGGATGGTTCAATATCATCTCTGCTGTGACAATAGACCAGATTCCTTGAAACTACAAACAGAAAAGTGTAACTTAAAAAAATCACACGGCTGTACTGTAATGTCTAATGGCGGCCAGCAGGTAGTCCGTGATGATCAGTGATCGAATCTTCCACAATAGCTTTTCTTCTTTTTAAAGTGCTTGTCACCTAAAAGGATCTTTTGACTGTGATGTGTTCCACAGAAGAAGCTCTCAATCCATACCAGCTAGCCGGCTATGGAGCAATGCCCCCAAAACTATCAAAAGCTTGTGACACTTTCAAACTGAAGTTCTTTCTGACAAGGCACAAAACATCACAGTTTTTCTTTTTTCTTTCTTTTTTACACTTACAAAAGAGGAAGACCAAACTACTGGCTGTGGATTAAAGTGTGCATATCTAATATTTAGAGAGCTTCGAGAAAATATGGTAGGACACTGAATGAATAAAAGCTGCATTAACATACAACGCTACAAATTCACGAGAAGCTCCATTTGATTGCCGGAGTCTTTCAGACACTGCCGGAGCGCTTCTGATTAAGGACATCTTTTTGGAATTGGATAGTGCTAATGATACTAAATGAAAACTAGCCAGAAGCCAGGATAAACACAAGCGGTGTGGGGGGGGGGTCTATTACAAAATCAACTATTGTAGGAGGTCACTCCGGGGAAAGGATTACTTGGCTTTTAAAGGTCAATCATTTGTATCTAAATGCACTGGCTTTTCCCCATTGTCCTACATTTGTAAGATTTTTGTTTTGAGAAGCGGCATTGCAGTGTGAGCGGACTAATAAGGAGCAGCATAGCAAATTGGTTCGTCTCTTTGTTATCATTTACAAACCATAATGACAAAGCCTGCGGGGCATTTGTGACAAGGTGAGGTGTGTTGTGCGGACGATAATCTGTCACTTTTGAAAAGCTGAGCTGAAAGTTGGCAGCCAGATGCTGGAAGTCATCTCCCATTTGGATGAGTCAGTGAGGCTGTGGATGATAAATATGGTTTGAATAAATGATTGAAAACCAGGGACCTAAGAAGACCCAGTGGTCCTGTTTAGTTAGTACCGTTATAGTAGAAATGAGGATTTGGGGTATTGAGATTGGCAATGAGCACTGAGATCACCTGGTCTACCAGGATTGGCCTAAACTAACGATTTACCCAGTGATTTTATACAAATCAATTATTTAGGTACACCAAGTACCTTAACTCGGTTTGGCTACACTAATGATTTATATAAGAGATGGAAGAATCTCTCATTTGCTGCACCACAGCCTTGTGTGGGTATTGCTGTAGCCTCTGATTCCATTGCTTTGAAAAAGATGTGGCCCACTACATTACTCTTGCTAATTCCCACCTGTACAGAAATTTTTACAAGAAGCTGTGTGGGAGGAAGGCTTAAAGCAACACCAGCAATCTAACCCTCTCAAACGAAAAAGCGTTTAGTCCCTTGCTGTCTCCCAAATGGCACTGCAGCATTTCAACACTAGAGCAGATTTAAGCCTGAAGCCATAAGAATGCTGGAAAAAAAAAAAGGAGGCTCACAGATATACCCAAGTGAACTTTACCAAACACTGAGCAACAACCAGCCTCATGAACACCCACACTTCACCTCATCCAGATTTTTAAAGTGGGCAGTGACCTTCGTAATGTGTTTGTAACCTGTCACACACTTCACTGTTGCTGTCCACCTCAATAAGCTTGATGATGGTGACTGATTGATGGGCTGTCAGACTGGAACTTGGGGTTAGAAATGTAGGTCTTACAGTGCTGGTGCTGAATGACCCTTAGCTTTAGACTTCCTTTTGGATAGTCCTAATTGACTAAGGGGGAAAAAAAGGAGAAAAAATCCCATGCAATTGTAACTTGAGGATATGAGGGACAATGAAAACCATTCAGTCACAGAAAGTAAGGTCTGGGCAGTCAAACAATAGGTTAGCTGTGAGACTGACTTTGATGAATAGTTTTATTTACTTACCTCATTTCCATTCAGAGCCATTCAAATGTAAGTGATGAGCATTTAGCTGTTATTTAATGCTGTACTGCTCAAAACAGAGTGACAGGAAAGGTGAGGAAATAGGGTGGAGATACAATGTGATTGATTCGCCAACAAATGAACCCCAGCATTGTTCATCATGAATCCGTGCTTTTCTGCTCACTGATATGGATGAAAATGCACATTTCTCCTCCAAACAAACTCATTCCACTAATTGACTCTCTTTGGTTGAAAGTGTTCAACAGTGAAATCAATCATTGCAAACTTTGTTTGGAAGGAAGACCCTCATACTCCGGCATGGCAATGCTCACATTTGCTTTAGAAAGCAAGATGGAACTGCAATGCACACTTGAAGCTTCTCTTCTCAACAACAAAATTTGCACATCAGTTCTCACAATTTACATAAAATATAAATCATTTAAAATTACTATTGCCAATAAGGATAAACTGTATATAAAATATATTACCAGCTTGATGTTACCTACTGGTGTCTAAAATCCTTTTATCAAGCCTCACGCCGAGTGCTGAGTGCGATATGGTGGGTTTTGAAATTGTACTTGACAAGCGAAGAGTGACTGTTCAACCAAGGACGCTGCACACTGATTGGCTTAAGATCTCTGATTAGCCAATGAGATGGCAAGTTATTAATATTATTAACAGGTTGCTAGCTACTGAGCATACTCTAAATAGTCATCCTTCTTGGCGCTAATAATGCCCATGATTTTAAACAATGAACTTCATGCTGTATTCAGCATGATCTGGAAGTAGCGACTGAGCCCATAAAGTCATCACAGAGCATATGAAAACATGAGGGTAGATTTGTGCATACACAACAGTGAATAAGCAGTTTTCCAAAGCAATATAAGCCAAAAGAATGCTCCAAATTAGAGTGAGATAAATACATAGAGATAAATTAGATGAATTGCATGTAAAGAAATTTGATTTTGTTTCTTTTCTAATGGTCAGTTAGTCATTTTTTCATTTTAACACTCAAGTCCAACCTTTTATCTTTTTTTTTTTTTAGAAACTTACCCCTTTTTTGGCTTCTTCATTGGACACTTTTATTTTAGTTTCTTCAGCCAGACTTTCTCTTGTATTTTTGCTTTGGTGGTGCAGGCCTCTATCTACGACATTCATTGCTCATATGGAGAAAAAAGTTAAAATGTGGAGATTAAAGTTGTTATTTCAGGTCACACAACTGCGACGACTACGATTCCCCTCTACAAAATGCCTTGTGTGGATGAGTTAGTGAAACAACCTAATTGTTTGTCTTTCCATAAATGTTGTGTTGTGATACAACCTCCTCTGCACTGCACAAGGTTTCAGTTTGCACAAATCCAGCACTTTTTCACTAACTCATCTACACTATATGAGATGATAGATAGTATTTCGGCTTTCAACGTTATTCTTAAAACAGCATTTCGAGTTTTAAGCTAAAGTTTTTTTACTTAAAATGAACAACAAAAGTGAAAAAGCACTTTTTTTTCTTAACATGGTCCTAATATTCCTTCGTATTGATCTTAAAGCATCACCACCATCATCTCCACTTCCCCTCGACGTTAACGTGTTTCCTTATATAGGGAACGGGGGAGTGGCAACATGCAGATAACATGCAGACAGCAAACAGAGCCGTTGGCTATACAATCACCCTGATCCACTGACAACACATAGTCTTAAGAACAAATACGGCCACTGTGCACATTTCATGAACCTGACAGTAATTTTGCATACATGAATTATAAGTGAATCTAAAAAAACTAAAGGAAGCTGAATATTGCTCACTGCTTGGAAACTAATACTTTAGCGAGGGCTAGCGAGGTGTAGCTGTCATGGTTTTGGCAGGTCTGTTTGGTTTCTTGGATAGCTATGTCTATGCTCTACTTTTTGAGGTCTTTCCTCAGGTGGAGTTGCTGGGCAGGTTCAGTTTGTGGTCTCCAGCCGGAGGCGGGGTTTCCTGGTGGAGTCCTCTCCTCTCACACCTGGGGGAAATCATGTTATTTGGCGTGCAGGGTTATATTGGACAGATGGTGCCACAGTCCCTCGCCACACTGTCTCCATCACCACGGTGACAATCAGGCCACTTCTGCATTGTTGTAGATCTCGCTGTCTTTTCTTGATTAATTTGTACTGTTTTTGTTCCTCAGTTTGTTACCTGGATTTCCTAGTGGAATCTTGGCTATTTGGAAGAAAACTTACCTTCTCTCAGTGGTCCATCTCTGGAAGTCATCAACCTGCCAGAGCCTCCTTAGTATTAACAGCCTCTGCCTGCTTCTCCCCACTCTGTCTTCCTGCTCTCCACCTGTATGCATTCTGGAACTTTCTCGCGGGCTCGACGACCCTTCCTCGTCCAAAAATTCCCGTGATTTTCTCCGAGCTCCCTTTTCCCAGTTTCACATTTGCCCACGACTTGCCACAATCTCCAATAAAACAATTTTGAGCAAACAATAAACCAGCTCCAAGTCTTGACTTTTGGGTCCAACTTGCACTCTATCATGGCACTAGCTAGGTCGGTCTGCTTGTGATGTTCATGCCAAATATCACTGTGCAAAGGGGCGCTTTCCCTTTGTACATCATTGACATCTGCACACCTTTCAAACAATGTAATTTAAGGCTTCCAAAAACTGGGAATGCGCATGTTTTATGACGAAGAAAGTATCACTTTTATGAGAATTAAAGATGCACAACATGCATTTCATGAGAAATATAAACATACGTTGGTTTGTTCAAAGAAATAAAAATTCAGAGAACCTTTAATACCTTGGAGTTGCTTTAGCAAGCGGTGTTTTAGTAGGGAAAAACCAACCTATAAACATATATCATATGTAATAGGACACATCATATCCCACAGCCATGGCCCACAATTACCAAATCAGCCAGCAGCAGCTTTTTGTGTGATTCACTGAGGCTCTACCCTTTAACACAGATGCTGCAGCTATAATAAACGCCGTATGACCCAATCCATCATAGTTACATGACATTTTAGCACTTTACAGTGGTTAACAAGGTCTACATCATGCTTTGGTCTGAGGTAATGACATGGCCATATGACATGATAGGAATCTGCAAAAAAAACCCCAAAAAACCCAACAGTAGAACTGTTACAGAGTCCTGCTTAGTTCATGAAACCTATGCTGTATAGGACCATCAGTGATTGTTCGTTTATTGAACACTTCTTTAAAAGGCCCGGCTGTGCACTCCACCTCCTCACACACATACACACAAGCTTCTCTTTCCCCTGCAGAATCTGCTTCGACAAGATAAGTGTGGGACTTGTAATTGTGTGAGGGCCCTCATCTCTCGGCATTGCCTGATAATGTTGCTGTGAAAGCCTTGTGCTCATTACGCTTGCCTTTGTTGTTTTTTATTGCACAGCTCGGTTGATTATTTTTTCAAGAGAATTCAGAAGGTTTAATGCTCTCCCTTGTTCCATAAACAGAAATGCTACTATGGCAAACTCCTGCAAAATAAACCAATAAATACATAGGTGATTTTAAAAAGAAAATGCATAACCCCCTAAAATCTGGGGGCTTTTTTTTTTTTATACGGGGTTCTGTGAAACACCCTACATATTTGCACTTGGAATAAGGCACTTGCAATAGCAGTCCTGGAACCGACAGAGGGACCTTCGGACAGCTTTCTAACTTGGGTGAACACGCCAACAGTATTAATGGCAATGGCTCGTGTCAGTTCAACTGGAGAAGTATGTGGAAGCAGAAAATACAGATAAACTCACCACATTCATTTTCCTTGCATGACAAACACTCCTTCAATAGCTTGCGCTGGAGCTATGTATGCTTTAGTTTCCCATTATCTTTGTGAAAAATATAAGATTAAACACGACCTCGGGTTTAGCAGCCTATCACACGGAGATGCAGATACAGTCCAAAGTCATCCTTTAGAAGTCAACCTTCTTAGAATTCTTTCAGATTGCTGAAGCAGTGAAATGAAAAACATTCTGGCTCTTCAAATGTTGCAACTAATCTTTCTGAGACAAAACATTAGGCCTTAAATTTCTCCGCTCACCACTTTTCATACACATCTGCACAATAAAAGCAGACTATACATTACAGAATCAGCACACTGGAAAACACTGCAGCGCTATTTATTTAATCCCATTTGTTTCTCCTGTTCTCAAGCAGACTATTGTCTTTACTTTTTAAAATGTCCATCAGCCACCAGGTTGCTCAGGTATCTATTTTGTAAATATCAATAAAGAAGGCATGAAAGCATGTAAGATAAGCTCTGGTATTCCAGTGATATACAGTATTTAAAGGTAAACAGTGGACTGAAGCGTGAATTACAAGGAACAACTAAATGTTCCTAATATCTTACTAATTGAGATGCGAGTGGGAGCCGGTAGTTTGGTCTGTCGTGGTTCTGGAACTAGTTGATCAACCTCGCAACGACTGACACTGACAAATCTGATTTAATACCCCACAGTGTGTCTTTTTATTTTTGTTATATCAAATTTGTTGAAAAAAAGAGTTTTGAATTCCCTGCAGGGCAGCGTAGTGCAACTGATTGTTTCACAGCAAAGGCTCGTGGATAATGCCATATACTGTGATTTTTCAGAAAACAAAGATTTGATTGAGACTGTGAGGGAAGAGTCACCAGAAAATTGCGGATGGATTAACATGAAATTTGTGACAGAGGTGAGAGCTGGCCCAGTTGCGAACTGGTTGATTGTTGGAGTCAATCCAGATTTGGGGCTGGGAATTTACAAGATTGGACAAAATTGGACATTTTGTGTCAAACTGACATGAAACTGAATTGGGGTGATTTTGACTGTCTTCAGTGTACTACATGATGAATAAACCTTTTGTTGTTGTTGTTGTTGGAGTACCTAGAACTGCTAACAGAGTCATTTTAACTTGATAAAATTCAGTGTAAAACAGCATGGCTGGTTGCCTTGCAATTGCTAGCAGTTTATATACATTTTGACATGAAGACTGCCATATCATGAGGTAAGGCTAGCTGAATGATTGATAGATGAACATTAGACAGAAGATGAATAATTACAGCAGGGCGGAGTGGATCACAAACACCTGAAGAAGCGGGCGGCTTGCTGGCTGTGCAGAACAGCAGGAGATCTCTCCAGAGTGTGGGGAGCTAATCCAAGCAAGTTAAGGGTGAAATCCAGAACAGAGCAGCTGAATCAGACAGGGTTAGGCCTGAGGAGGGCTACAGACAGGGGCATAGCAGTGTTGAGGGTGGATGAGAGAGAGGCTGTAGGTCAGGTGGAGGGGGACAACATGATAGGCGCTCACTATTCTACTTTTAAGATAGGCAGAAGGTACTTTCAGCTGCCCCCTTATTTCCCAAGGGGTTACCGGGGCAAACAGGATCTGCATGTTAATTTGACATAGACACTTTACACTGAACGTCCTTCCTGACACAACCCACTAATTTATTGGGGCTTGGGACCGGCACTGGGAGTACAGTAGCGTGTAAGCCTTGAGGCTGGGTTTGTGTCTCCTCTGGGTCTCAAACTGGGGATTTTTTGCATGTAAAGCAAAATTAATTGTACCTTTTTATAATTAGTAATCAAATAATCTTAATACTCTGTAAAACTAATAAACCCCTAAAAGTTGACCTGAATTACTTTTTTTTGCCAGTTCTTTTCTATAATTGGATAAATTTGATGTACGATAACAACTTGCCTGGCAAGAAATGGCATTGCTTCTATTGTTCAGGGGTGGGATCAAAATGATCGACCTCTTGGTTCTAAGAGGCTGAGAATGTTGGTTCTACTGCTAATATTGTTAAATTCAAACTACTCTGGTTCTAGATAACTTTCTGGATTGGGATTTAATATTTAGTAGATGTACGAGGTCTCAGACTGCTCTTTCTGAAACTTGTGGCAACAAACTGCTAACCTGTTGCATTATCTGGAGGACGTCTCATGTTCCTGTAGAAGCTCTATTGGACTGAAGCTTTCTGGCAACATGGATAACGGGCAAAGAATTGTCATGATGTTTCCATAACTGCAGACATCGCTGATTAACTTGTATTATATTATTATATTATCCCCCCCTCGGTGGACACATCATTTCATCATTATTATTTCGATGAGAAATTAATGAAGTTTGGCTTTTACACAAAACAGTAGTACATCTTCTGTCTCACGATTAAAAAAGCAACAACAACAACGCTATTGAATCTGACAGCTGCTTTGGGGCTTTTGGGCTTCTCGAGCAGTTTCAGACATCATGTGGCTACAGTGCACTTTAAAGTGTTTACCAGTTCAGTGCCAAGGGCTCAGAGTGTTTGAGCGTAATGTGTTGCGCAATACTGAACAACACTCTGTTGCAATCCAGCGAGGTAAACTGCTCCGTGTTGTTAACAATGCTGAGCAAGATATATATTTTCATGGTCTGAGTGATCTTACAGTCATCAGTAATGGGGAGAATGAGCAACACATATAGCTTTGCTGCAGCAAAACTGACAACGTTATCAGTACTGGGAAGGTAAATAAAATCCGAAAGCCCGACCTAACCCAACACCATAGCCAATATTTAAAGCAATGTAACATATAATAGTTGATAACTTATTATTTAGTTAGAAATGAATCAATAAAGTTATAAAATGAGATGAAATCCTAAAATCCACCCTGATAATGTAAATACTATGATGGGATGGTAGGTCTTTATGAGTAACTGAGGTTATTTTATTTCCTTGAAGATGTTTCCATCAATGATTTAAATGCTGACAGCATTTTTCCTGGTGGTTAACAAGCTTCACTGTGTACAGGAATGTTAAAGCCCTCGTTGGAATGGCACACTCAGCACATTGATTAGATTGGCAGACAAGAGGTGACGCAAATGTGAAGACAACACTGAAAATGTGAGCTCACACTGCCAAACGAATGGAGAATATGTGGTAGCCGAGACAGCGTCTCGTAAGGCCATCCTCACCTTGTATGTTGTTGCTGTCAAGGCTGTCCCAACTTTGCTGACCCAGTTGGAAATGTGGCAAAAAACAAAAACAGATAGTCTTGTAGGGGAAAAAGTGCAGACTTACAGTTTTTTCAGAAAAAAAAGAAAGAAAAAAGAATGCATTCAAATGCAAAGTTTTTTTGTAAATCATAAATAATTTCATTTCTCTGATTTCAATACATTTTTGTCAATCTGTAATTTTAAATAAAATGAATTAATTGTTAAATCAAATAGCTGATAAATTCAATTACAATTACATTCATTTTGGAATTCACAGCACTGTTACATCCAACTACTTACTCCTCTACATTAAACCTCTCAATAACCTCTGTTCATTTTGTTCTTAATGGCACAAAAGACGACATTTTTAACATCTCCACCTGTTAGCTGTGTCATTTATTTCGCTCATCATCATTACTGTAATCTGTTTCCCCAAAGCAGGCAGAGCCCTTGTTGGTGTTTTTTTGCCTCATGAGGAAAGGTACCAATAATATGCAAGCACAGGATAAAACAGGGTTTATACTGAAGTTGTCCAATAAAGGCCAGATTCAAGTGCACACAAAATGAAGCAAAGACAACTTGGTGAACTCTGAATTGATGCTGGTTTTTGGGCAGGTTTACCACTACCCAGCACCCCCTCTTCTTCAGTCTTGAAACTTCTTGGAACTGAGGAAACCAGTTACTGAAATTTTGGGAGAGGAATGTTGTCCCATTCTTATCTGATTTAGGATTCTAGCAGCTTGGTGCCTTTCCAGCACAAGCTGCCAGTTCCATAGGAAATATTGCTTTTTAATTGAGTACTGATAAGAATCTGGATGATCCCTCTCCTCTCGGGTCCAGCAGGTGCAGTGTCCATGTTTTCCAAAAAGAATTTCAAATCTGAGTTTGTCTGATCACATAATGTTTTAAATGAGCTTTGGCCCAGCAGAGCTTTAACCTGCATTTTTGGATAGCACTGCAAACTGCGTTAATAGACGGTGATTTCTGGAAGTGTTCCTGAGCCCATGCAGTGCTTTCCATGACCGAGACATGCCTGTTTGAAATACAGCACCACCTGAATACCACAGTACTGATTTTCAGCCTTGTCTTTGTTTGATGACATTATGTAATGTAGATCGTGAGGTATCCAAAGTGGTCCAGAAAAAAATATGAAAATATTAAAAGAACAACTACTGAGCTTTAATTTCCACAGCTGCCTGAGTGCCCATCTGCAAGTAATGGCCTTAATTAGAGTGTAGTTACAATTATGGTAAAAACAGGCCAGTTCACAACATTAGTCTTGCATATTAAAAAAAGTAACCATGTTCCACGTTCAAGGAATTCTGAGCAGATGATAAGTTCGGAAATAGACCATTGTTACTATTGCCTCAACCAGTATGTCAAGGCACAATAAGGACATCATGTGTGTTTTTGGAATGCCAGCAACCTGTGGAAATGAAAATAGTCTCGAAATTGGTTTTGAACCATCTGGTCCAATAGCATTCAAAGCAAAACATAATGAGCTGTCTTTGAGGGTTTCACAGTTGTGGACATTTTATATTCACCTTCTTCAGGGAGATTATGTGTTTGGTAAGGACCGACTATTTTTTTGGACCACTCAAAAGTTTGTTTATGCATGAAAAGATTCCAGAAGACTTGAGAGGAGTTAACATTTGAAGTCTTTTAGACATCCATCTATCTAGCCAGCCACCAAGCCATCCATCCACCCATTTTCTTCTGTTTATCCAATTCAGGGTTGAAGTGCCATAGAGTGTGAAGCGGTGTACACCTTGGACAGGTTGCCAGTCTGACACGTGGCACTCTCTTGGATCTGAATTCAAGGAATTTTTGGAAAGATTCTTTGATAGTCTGAAGAAAATGTTACAAACAAATCTATATCTGGATGTCCTTCTGAATCCTTGAGGCTTTGCAAAAACATCACTTCACACTGCTCTTGTTTTAGTTTGCATCCCCTTATTTTATAGCTACTAAAGTAAATCAAGCTTACATCAGAAAAAAGCAGAATGCATAATAGAGCTTGGAAGCTATAATTAGAAAGGGATGTTGTTGGAAATTAAACTGCACTGAATCCTGGTGTATACAGGCCTCTGTTCTTTTTTGATGACAGCACAGCTATTAAATTGGTTCCACATTGTCAAATTAGAAACACACTTGGAAAAAAAAGAAGTACAGCAATGCACAAACCTAGGTGGAATGTATTATGTTTTTCACTTCTTAAATTTAACCTACGCCAACAATCCTCACCTCCAAATCCCTCCCAATTATCAACTGTCTCCCGCTTCCACTCCTCATCTTCCATTTTACAGCAGAATGAGAAGTACTAACAAGTAAAATACGCTCAAGAATAGTTAAATGATTGGATTATGTGAGAAAAGAGTCTGCCAAAGGTGAGGACAAGGAGCACCTAAGCATTATCCCTACTCCATAAACGCTGTGAGCAATATCCTGTTATGAGTTCCTGTTATGCAAAGGAGAATAATAAGGTTGTCTCTTTTCACTGCCGAGAACAATAATGAGTTCGCACTGAAACAGCCGTCGTGGTTCAATAGCTTCACCTTTGATTCTAATGGCTGCCTCTTTTTCTTCTGGCAAGGGACTTCCTTTCTTTATTTCTGTGCTTCTGTCACTATTGCTCTCACCATATCTTTTTCTTGCTCCAAGTCTCAGTCTGCGGCGAGGAAACTCCTCTCTGGGCATCAATCCCCTGCAAATACGATTAAAGCACTGAGTCATCATTTGGCCCACAGGGTGTAGTGACCAAAGTAGCAAGGCTGCTTGTGTGTGTGTGTCAGTGTGTGTATCCATGTGTGTTTGTCTATCTGTGACACGTGAAAGGGGTTCAAAGCCTCAGATTTTGGGAGGACTTGATTCCTCTATCCAGAAACAAAATGGGCAATCCTATTCCACTCATCTCTCTGTCTTTTTGCGATTCAGCTGGGCGGGTAAGGCATGACCAATCGCAACCTGATATCCTCACCCTTCCAACTTCTCTTTCCACCACTCCTCCCTTCCCTCTCCCCTTGCCCCAAGGCTCAAAATGTAATTGCTGCTGCTTTTTGCAGAACCTTGCCGACTAAGTGTGGAGGGTATTTTTTGATGTTCTTTTTTTTGTGCACAAGGACACATTGTGACAGAGGGGCAGACAGGGGTAGAGAGACAAAAGTAAAGGGTAACAGATGGAAACCGAGGGTCTAAAAGGGACTTGATGTGCCAATGTCAAGTTGCATTTCTAGGGCCTTGTGGGGAAATCAAAGGCTTCGATGTGGAAATGATGGCAATTACAGCGATCTCTTTCTCCACAAAGTAGACCTACTGTACTTTGGAGCTACTCAAATGTGGAACTTTTGGGTATTTGGATGTACAGAAAGAAATATAATTGGAATTGTTACCACTAGGATTCCTCCTTTCCTGATTACTAAGATCAGAGTGCTGAGAAAAAAGAGGTCTGCTGTTGATTGCAACAGTCAGTGACAGACTTGTCAGCACGATGCTCCAATCAGAGTAAAAAAAAAAGAAATCACATTATAAGTGACATTTCATTTTGTCTCAGTTTGGATTGCTGGTTAACAGTAAATAATGGAGATCTCGCTATGGCTGACTGTCTCTGGATTGAAAAGAGCCACATAACTTGGTTTTGACAGGTGGCAGGATTCATTCTCACTAACAACCAGTGTCGCAAACATGCACAGCAAATATGCATGTTACCACTACACAGCACATTTGCTGCAGTTTGATGAATGAAGAAGGAATCCAATTAGTGGCAACTGCATAACTCGTTAAATGGGAAGACATTTGTTTGTTTGTTTTTATTACTATGCTACAAATTAGGAGTTGGGTCAGCTGCAGAAAGCCTGTTTGAAGCATCAACTTTTTTTCAGGTGGTCTGTGGGTCATTTTTGCCTTTGTGAAGACTCAACTTGACCAATGACAATACAGCAAACAGGAAGCTGAAGGACATCTAAGAACAGCCCATTGGCATTCCCAATTATCACATTCTGACAATTAGTCAGGACCTGTAGACTTCATATTGTAACATACTTTTCCTAAAAGTTATGATTCTTTAATGTCCCAGGTAGCTCCACAGAGTTCAATAGGTGTTCAGACTATCATCAACAAGTATTCAGACTATCATGAGATCATGAGAAGCTTGTTACTGATGAGAAAGGTTTTTGGCTCAGGGTTTTTTTTTTAATGTAGTGGAAGGTTGTAGTGCTAATATATTAGCCAGTTCTAGCAAACTTAGAAGCAAGATACATTCATTAACTCTACTGCCGCAAGACACAGATACACACATAAGACTAAGTAATGGTCTAATAAAATACTTTAAATTTACTCTCTACAACTGAAGCACGGACATCCAGGATGGTCTGTGCCACACATCAAGAAATAGCTAATCAATTAAAATGCTCCAAAAGGCACCAAAAGCATAGAGAGTGAAGTGGTCCAATCAGTGATGCAAAATAGTGGATCAGTCCAAGCAGATGCTGATTGGCTCCAGCTACTTGTGCCAGGATACCAGTCAATGTGGCCATGCCCTTAACTTACTCTCAACTTTCTAAGGCTTTTTTAAAAATCTGTGTTTTAGGTGATAAAATAGTTTGGACCATATTGTAAATATGGTGCAAACTATCATATATATAACTATACCAGCCCCAATGTGGAACTTTGTCAGTTCCGCATTGGCTTGTCCCCCCTTTCCTTGTGACCAATAAACATGTACAGGCTACCCCTTGAGATAAAACATTCCTGACCAAGCATCAATATGTGACCAGTTGGGACTGACAGGTTGTTACCAAGAAATCACTTCACTCATGACTCACTGCATGGCTGCAGTGTTTGCACACACAAAAGGCACACACAAAAGGCACACCTAGGTGCGCGCTTGCAGGCTCTCTCCACATGGCAGGCAAGCTCCACTTGCTGCTCTACAGACACATTTAGACTCCTGGTGAAATGGCAGTCAAAAGGAAAAGAAAGCTGTGGGACAGATGGAAAACAAATGAAGGAATAGAAAGGGCCATTGTCACAGATGCAGCTAAATTTTATGAAGGCCCAGTGAGAAACAATGTTAGTCAAAAAAAAACCCCACTAACTTGGCCTGTTTATATCGTTGTAGCTTATATGCTTGTATGCTTAAATAGAAATGGAAGCTGGAACCTCTGAGCTAAATCTGTAATTCATTCTCTTAGTAAAAAAAAGGATATTCTAATTGTTTTGTGTTTGTAGCCCTGTAATGTGCTATGAATAATACATTCTTGGTGAGCTTTGCAGGTGCACTCAAAGCCATAGCATGCCACTGAATATTTTCATATAAGCTCTCACTCTGGATAAAGACATACCTCTGTTGCTGTATGTCCATCTGAAAGAGGCAGAGGATCATTTGTACATTTAGTGTCCTCAGCTTGGACAGTTTGCACTACTTTACCTCAATACTGTTCTGTCCTTACATGACCATGGCTAGAGGCATTAATGACGGCTTTGAGTGACACAAAAATTAAGCACTGATCTTGCCTTGCTGGGCCACTCCCTATAAGATGACAGAATGAAAGCTGTAAAAGTTGGCATTTAAATTATTCACCCAGCAGCTCAAGCTAAGGAGATGTGTGTGCATGTGTGTGGCAGGGCAATGATTGATCAAATCAGTCCTCATAGCTGAAAAGGAGTCAAGAAGATCTGGCCTTCTGGGCTGCCGCCTGAACTCCTGTAGCTGTACACCATCTTTTTTGTACGGTTTAATTATGAATGACATTTGCTGAGCAGTGGAGCTGCTCAATAAGTCCCAAAAGATGATGGAGGCTGTTCTGAGCAGGCAAAATCGGTTATTCAATCAATCATACACGTATACATGTCATTCTGTCTTGTCTGAGTAAAATATTTACACTGCTGCTCAGATGTTTTGGGGTCAGTTTTGTAATGAATGAATTTAACAGAATTTCTACATAGGCCCATTTTCAGCAACCATGATTCCTGTATCCCATTTACACACTGTGTTGTCTAATGTAGGTTTATTATGTTAAAAAGCAAAGTGATCATGTTACAGCTAAAACTGTTTTGTGTTACTTGTGAAAATTCTCAGGGAATTATCATTATATGAAATGTAGGCTATACTTAGTGTTGGGTATAACACACTGCAAAGTAATGCTACTCAGTAACACTACAATGCTACAAGGTAACACTTCAGCTCTACACAGTAAAGCTACAAAGTAACATTACAAAGTAATGCTACAAATTAACACGTCACCATAATAGCATTAATGCTTCCTGTAATGCAGTAATCACATTAAAGTGAGCAGTTATGTTGTTACCTGGGCAATCTGCACAATGGGCACACAGAAAAAAAAAAAAAAAATATAAAAAAAAATTTTC
>VVHJ01034487.1:4476-17910 GCA_015107715.1 Tylochromis polylepis
ACAAAGCGCCACACACACACACACACACACACACACACACACACACACACACACACACACACACACACACACACACACACACACAAACTAGTATTTGCTCATTGACTAATAAAACATGAGAATTTCAATCAGCAAAACAATGGATAATTCCATTAGAGTGCTCTGACAATAAATGGTTGAGCGGTCCAGTTCAGTAAGTCTAATTAGTGGAGGTGAGGCCTAGCATACATTGATCAGCTATTCACTCCCTGTGTCAGTACACCTGTCAGTTAAAGCAGCCATGTCCATTAGCTAAAATCCTACCACTACCTTTTTTTTTAACATCTGAATGTAAGCAAATTTTCAAATGCTGTTAAATTAGGTATTTTAACAAGGGATTCGCTTTTAGAGCCTAGCCTCAAGTGGGCATTCAGTGAACTGCAATTTCTAGCACTTCCAAGTTACTTCACACCTCATTTTTCAGCCTAAGAGGTTACGGCTTGGTTCAAAACCAAGAATATGTCACAAAATACAGACATCTCATCATTTTACAGTCTATATTGTAAAAATACAGTGATTTTATTGTGACCCATTCCAGCCATTGCATATTCCACTATGAAACTTGGCAGGCAACATAGGCTATTTGTACATATACAAAATAAGCAAGCTAAAAATAAGCCACTTTTTATTGTTTCAAAACTCGATTTTTTTATGTACAAAACAAAGATTGTTTTTTATGTTGTTTCAAAAGTTAGTGTTACTTTTTAAACATATGTGCCTTAATTTCAGAATAAAAGCACCTTCTTCCTGTTTTTGGTTAGAAATCTTTTTTAATAGCATTGAGTTATTTTTCTTTTATGTATTAGCGATGGTAATATAAAAAAATGAATGCTCTAATTATAAATTAGAGTACTACATGTATCGTGTTTAAGTTCTAATTTAGCATTATTTATAATCAATATATGAGAGTTGCTGGCACATTCATTTTCTTTGCTCCACCTAGAAGGGTTTTTCTCTCAAAAGCAAATAAAGCTGCAATGACTCTGTGAGTTCTGTGAGGTCTGAGGGGCTAAGCAAGATCTTGGTCTGAAAGGACTTTCCAAGTTCCCCATGAGGCTCATGGGAAATTATATAGCATGTCTGGCTCCTGAACAGGAAACCAAGCCCACAGACGAGGGAAAAAGACATAAAGAAAGTGTCGCTCCTTGTATATTTAAATAAAGGGAGAAAGGGGAGAGGCTAAATGTGTGAATTATGTCATTGTATCAAGAGTGTAACTCCATGTCTTGAAATAAATATATTACATACGCAAATTTGTTTGAAAAAAAATATCCACAGTTCATTTCCTATTATATATTTAGCAGAGATGATTAGCATCAGTCCACATTTATCTCTATGCAGCAATCACGGTAAATGGTTGGAAATTCTTCGTCAGGCTATTGTGTAACAAAGCAGTAAAACTGTTTGTCCACCAGGGTAACACTTAGATATCAACTTAGTTTGACCCCAGGAATACAGTACGTAGTTTACAACTTTACTGTAAGAGCAATTTGACTACTGTGGCCAATTTTAATCCTTACAGAGATGCCGCAGGTCTGTAAAAACTAGAATAGACAGCAGTTTAGGCTTCAGACCTCCTGTCTGAACCTCAGACCAACTGAAGCTGTCCAGATAGTATCATGTTTAATTTGCATAAATGGAATATAGACAAATTGTATGTGTGTGTGTGTGTGTATGTGTGTGTGTGTGTGTATGTGTGTGTGTGTGTGTGTGTGTGAGAGAGAGAGAGTGTGACCTAAAAGATACTACTGAGCTACTTTGCGTGTAAAATAAAAAAATAAAAACCTGACATGCATATTATATTTAATTTAAATTTCATCTCATAGGCAAGTTTAGACCCTTTTAAAAATAGCATATTTAACAGTACAGAAGTGAATGAAAACAGGCTTTATGTCCAATGTTGTTGATCTCATGATGTTACAGTGTGCTCACACAGAGGTGTGGCTGGTTTGTTTGGTTAATTGCCTAAATAAGACCTTCGCTGCTGCGGCAGAAAGAAGATGAAGAGGTAATTTAATGACACAAATCGGTGATGCAGATTTAAAACACACTTTAAATGAAATATAGCAAAAGTTCAAACTGTTCTGATAAGTGACATATCAAGTGTCTGCTTATTTTTATTTGTTGTCAAAATATAGTCAAAAATGTTAGCTAATGTAGCTTAAATCACTGGAGATTATTAGCTAATTTTAACCTTCTTATCCACTTGTCTGCTGGGATATCACGAACCAGTGAGCTGATGTACTTTATTATTTTTCTTTGTTAAAAAATTTCTGTTCCTATTCTGGTTGAAATTGGCTTCAGTTTTTGTTAACAGTACAGGTCCAGATCCAAGTGACAGCAGGTCAAACTGATGTTACTATGTCTGGGAGCAGCCTGTATTTAATTTTAATAGTGCTATAAACTGATATGGATCGGGTTACATCCTTTATTCACTGTATCATTTAACTTTTGGGTGACTGCATAAAGCCTGAGAGAGGAGGATAAAAAGGGTTGATAACATATGCAAACAGCATATTCCGTTAATATTAATTACAAGGCACTGCATGTATGACATTATGGTTGGGAGCTGAGCCTCCCATAAAGGTTTGAACCTAGAAGCGCCCCTGTTTCATCTTAAAACCAAATCCAGGCTGCTTTTGTAATCAGAGGGAAATTTTCTGGGTGTTCATTTTCTCCTCTGGAGCTTGAAGTGTAATACATGCTTGAAGATAAAAAGTTGATCCACGTACAAATTGTGAGAGACTCACCTTTCCCATGCCAGCATGTGCGTGGCCCATCTTGACTACCACAGGGAAGGATGGACTTGTGACCTGCAAAAAACACAAAACCCATAACACTGGGGTTTCACAAAAAACGATCAATACAGTGTCAACGATGCGTACATGATAATATCATAATGTGTAACTATTCTTTCTGTATGCCCTTGCACAGCTATGGTCTCAAACTATCTTACCACCAAGCTGTCACTCTCAAAATTCACTTTTCTATTTGAAAAACAAACACAAAAACAAAGTCAGAGGTGATTTCATTTGTTACCATTTCTGTTATAATTGTTTCATAGATACTGCAATAATATAGTTATTGTACATTTTTTTGACCACAATAATTTGATGTGATATGATGTGATGTAAAAATCTTCACAACCCTACATCACGTTAAAGATGTTTTCGCATCTATGCTTCACTTCATTTACTCCGGCCCGAATCAGTTGACAACTGTAACTTTTCCCTGTAGCTGGGTTTTTAACTCCAAACAAGCCAAAATGTGTCACGACAAACCATGTGAGAAGATTTTGTCTGCTTATTGGCCGGAAGTGTCTTGGGCGGAAGAAAAAAAGTCAGTCCAGGATGAACGTCTATGGTGTCAGAATGCAAACAATACCTGGCTACGGGAAGACGCTTATTGTAGCTCAGACTTCAAATTGATTTATCTCGTACTTTTAAAACACCAGAACTGAGCAAAGTGCTGCACATTAAAATGACAGAAGCCCCCAAAAAGCTCTGGAGTTTGTTTGAAATAAGACTGAGGCCATCTCCTCCAAAGGGTCTTGGTGTGATTGTTTTGCACCTGAGTACAATTACGTGTTTACATCTGCTCAAATGTAAGCAGATTTTTCCCCCCATGTACCACGGGGGAAAATAATTTATCCGCTTTTGATTTATGGTCTAAAAAAGGAGTTGGATGTTACACCAGTGACAAAGTCAAAGGTCAAATACATATTCTGTTTTTCAGTAGTCTGCTTAATATTCTATGACCTTTTACACAGTCACTGTTTTGGCTGCTTGACAGAACGAGCAGTAACATAACAATCACATACTATATCATCACCAAATACAGCTGCTATGCTTCTGGACTCCAACCAACATTTATGAGAAAAATATTTAGCTCTTTAGCATTTTTATGTAAATCCCCGATATAAATGTGCTGAAATAAGATTAGCGATGTAGCAGTAAGCTCAGGGAGTGTCCTAAAGGCTTGAAAAAGATCACACTAAGAAGGAAACATTCAAAACTGCACTTTGTACTCTCTCTTTATATACAATAAGACAGACATGTGGTAAACACCACACTGAGACACAACTAAAAGCAGACAACTATTTCCTTTGCAACTGTCTTGGATGTATACATCCAGTGTCCAGATCCGTCTTGTAAAATGACGCCCTTGTTCCCGTGCCATTCCTACTGAAGCTAACGCTGCCCAGTTTAGGAGGGTGAGGAGGAGACAGAAGAATGTGTGGGTTTATTACACAAAACGCCAACGTTCTGGGAAGCTAGAGGGAAGACCACAGCTCACTGGAATGGGTTTGGACAAACCCGACAGACCGCAAACACATTCTTTCTCCTAGTTTACACAACTGAAATGGATGGAATATCAACACATTATTTCAAATGTGGTTTATTACGCCCTTGATCAATTTGCTGATATGATTGTAAACGGGATGCAATCTGAAGAGGGACTTTTCCAGTTTCATGAGCACTTTTCCCACTCTTGCGTGAAATAGCTCTCAGGCAGCAACGCCTACTTAGACAAGAGGTCTTAAGGTCACGTTTACAGCAGCTGTAATAGAGAATAACTAAATAATTATTTGAATTTTTCACTTTAGAAAAATACCCAGAAACATACAGTTCTATTCAAAGTCATCCAAAATTTCCATGGAGCTTCATTTTCATTCCAAGTTTTCTTCATTCATTTCCCATTTTCATAAATGCATCTAGATAAGTACTGTGTCTGTACACTGTGCTTATCGATGTGGATGCCTCCAGGTGAAGCTTAAATAAACCCTGTAAATGAAGCTGTTAAAGACACGGCCACCGGGCCAGATCATACACTGAAATGTAAGATCAGGCCTGTGAGGAGGAAGGATACACCCAAACAGCTGCTATCATTTGATTCAGGGCCTCTCTGGCAATCAGCGGGACTGCACATCCTAATGCTGCTGTCAACTTGTTTTGAGGCTTGAAGGGACATGGAGCTGCTCGAGGCTGTGAACGCCGCTTCTGCTGACAAGTTTTGACAGTACAGGCCTGTCTGACACACTGCCAAGATAAAGTGTACTCTAACTGACTCCATTATCACTTTACAAGTGCCAGAATAAAGGAGGGAAGCAAGGCTGCAGAATGAGGTTCTCTTTGTAATGTCCAAGTACTTAACTAGGTATGAAGCATTATATAAAGGAGAAGGAATATGCAAACTGGAAAAATGTAGATATAAAAAGTCAAATGTAACACAGCAATACAATATATAAAAGCCTATATCTGTACCTCAGAGTCATGGACTGAAATGTAACTATGGTAACAAGGTTTAAGTCATCCTCCTCCATAGTTTCATGAAATCAAATCTTGCTTTTGACTTCTTTTTAAATATAAAGTTGTGAAATCCATCAATATCGCACAGATTTCAAACTGCCTTCAAAGCATAGACTGTATATAAAAGATGGAAGGATCCTCCAGGACTGAAAAGTGAAGTGCTCCTAAACCTGCATTATTTCCAATCACCTCTTCTGGTTAAAAAAGATGTCTAGCCATAAAAAGTCTAAGGAGCTTGGAAGGTAAGAAACTGGACTTCTTTAAGTTTCTTGAAGAAACTTAAAGAAGTCCAGTTTCTTTCTTGGACTGGATGACTGAGAACCTACACATACCTAATCATACAAACATCTAAAAGATAAATATAATGTCTCATTTGATTTATGACAACAGTAAACAACTTTCCTCATAGGTTTTAAGTTTATTTGGATAATTTCAAGTCTTATTTAATACAAGATGATTTTCAATTTTTAAATTTTGGTTACATTCAGAGCCAAACAGATGCCAAAATGATAAAACAGTACATGCTCTAGGGTATGGTTATGTCATGATTAATGTCTTTAGGAGTGCAGGAAGGAAATTTTGCTTTTTAAGCTTTTTTTTTTTAAGTGATAGCTAAAACTGGCTTTCAGATTAAAATGCACCTTGTAGTTAAATGCACCTTTCTCTATCCAAGCTAGCTAGCATTTCATTGTCACTCCTCCCATCTAAACATGCTCATGTCCTGCGATGGCAACAATCATCTTTTATATACAGTCTATGATTTACACCCACATTAAATCTATCAAACTTAGACATCCAGGAATTATGTGAAGAGTCATGTGACTAAGAATGTCACTGTGTGTCATCTGTAGGGTTAACATGCGATAAAGACAGGCATATTCAAGTGAAAGACAGGCTCAATATTTTACATTTCAAATCTTGCATTACATGCTTTTGACAAGTTCATGCATAATACCTGGATTTCAACTTAAAAAGAAAAAAGTGTGTTGAATTTACACAAAGCCCATGCTAGTGGCTGACCCGGTTTATAATATTTAAACTTGCTCTAGTCCTGCATTTACACCACAATAAAATTAGATGTTAGTGGGACTCCTGTGCTGCTGTGTTCAGGTCCTTTGTGTACTTCAAACAATTGCTGAAACTAAAAAACTAAGTACAGTTGGAGTACAGTGAACTCATTGTCATGTTCAAGAAACCTGTTTCAAATAATTTGATCTTTGTGACATGGTGTGTTATCCTGTTGAAAGCAGCCATTAGAACATGTATACACTGTGTTCATAAAGAGATGATAAAGGGTCAGGAACAATCCTTAGGCACACTGTGGTGTTTAAACAATACTTAGTTGGTGCTAAAGTGAGCCAAGAAAACATCCACACCACTACACCACCAGCCCGAACTGTTGATATAAGCAAGGATGGATCCGTGCTTTCATGGCGTTTAAGCCAAATTCTTGCGAGTGACAGGTGTGGCACCTGATGCGATCTTCTTCTGCAGTAGTCCCCCTGCTTCAACGTTCCACGTGTTGTGCCATCAAAGATGCTCTTCTGCATACCTTGCATACCTTTAAATCAATCACAGTTATGGAAGTCTAAGTCGACCTAACATAGACATGCCATAGCTTACCTACACTGTAGCTCTAACGGAGCATTTAAATCAATATATGCTCTATATTTTCAGTTTTGGTCTCCCCTTTGGCATTTTGTTATCAAAGCCATTGTGCAGCATTTCTTTTAGCAAAGCAATTGAGCAGGGTAAAAGCTCTGTGAGCAAGCAAGTTCAAAGACTGTCAGTTAGCTTGCTCACTAACAGGACAAGAAGTCATATTTGTGAGCTTAAGTCATGTCTCTTTTGTCATTTTTTACCACATAAAGTCTCTAAATAAAACACATTTAATGACACTGCAAAGCACTGTCTCATTTCTATTTGAGAACTGGAGTTAAAACTTTAATTGTATTCTGAAGATTTCAGCTATAAAAAGGAGTGACTGGTTTAAACTGTGGCGATAAGCTTTTCTTCAGACATAAGGGAGTCTGTTTTATGGGAGAAGTCTTTACTTGACAGTGATTGATATTTTTAAGGCGAGGGAATGACAACACAAGTTTCCGTCTTCGAAAAGAAAAAAACCTCGGTGGCCGTCAGCGTCTCGGAGCTGTCCGATGTGGAAATGTTGGTCTGAAACTTCAGCTTCACCATTCAGCCTTTTGTTCCCAGCAGTCTGTAAAAGGCATCCAGTGTGGTAAAGATGTTAAGAAGTCACATGCTAAAAGAGCTAATTATATGGTGGGTGATTTTACCAGTCTAGGTCCTTCTTTGGGAACACACAGGCTCCCCTCGAGTTACAGTAAAAGTGGCAGACGATCGGAGGTGGCACACGGTAGAAATACTTCAGGGAAACCCATCTGCCAACCTCACCGCCCCCTCTGCATAGCTGTATGCAAAGCTTGTGTGAGTCAGCCGGGACTGTTCCTCAGGTTGGTGTCTGAGGTGAATCATGCCCTCCTAACTTCAAAACAAATCCATGTGACATGTTGAACGCTTCCATCTGTGACCGGAGAGCAGGACTGTATCCAGTGGAAACATATTCATTCGTCCCAGTGAAGTGACAAATTCGAACTGGCAAATCAATCGCAGGATTAATCACAAATAAATGCTGGGAATTCTAAAGGCAAGTTTTCAGCTTTCAGAATCAATACAACAAAAAAAGATGCTAAAATGCTAAGCGGTATAAAATCATTTTAAAGTTTGCTGTGGGCTTAAAATCACACAGAGTCATTTCAGCCATTGCTAATGCAAAAAGTATTTATTATAGCAGCAGTAAGTCAACTTCTATAATCAACCAACCAACAGTTGTCTTCTGCACCACAGTGAATTACTTGTGGTCTGTCAGTATGACACACAAACACACACAGACACACACTAAACACACTACACAACGAAAGCCTTACAGGGAGTAGTTCAGTTGCTTGAGTTGCAGTGGGAGTTAAACCTCTCACTAGGGGCTCATGCATTATAAAGGAAAACACATGGTGCATCCATCCTGCATTTATGATCTCTTAATTTTTATTATGGCCACTCAAAGCTGCCACATCAAGGAGAAGACATGTGGCACGATGGTTTAGGCAGACGACGAGAGCAGGGGGGACCCCGACCCAGAATCCTTTTCAAGAGTCTGACCACACTGAGACCAAAGACAGCTTGCCCACATCAAAACCCTGCCTGGGGATTAAGTAAGCCTCAAGAGGCCAGTAATGTTTATCACGCAGGTCCCTGCTAAGTTACTGACTGAATTCATACACCTGACAGGAATGGAACCCTTTGAAACTCCTCCGTGTAAACCTGTGTGGTTTAAATGAAAGCAGGAGGGTAAATTTGCTTTGGAGCAATATTAAGTGGATAGGTGGCCAATGGAAATAAAAGTTTATTAGACCAGAACCCTGCGTGGAAGATATAAGATGCTTTAAACGATGATGGTGGGTACAAGTCTGGATTTTAATCACCTGGTAAGAGTAGGGGTTGAGTCCAAATGCATACAATTTAGAGAAACAAGGGTTAGTATTTATATTATGGCTACAGGTGAACCAACTTTTTAGAGTTATAAAGAGCAGCATCTAATAACTGAATTATAGCTTATACTCAGTTTGAGTGATGAGCTTTATTGTCACTTTAAGACATTTGTTATTGCCCTCTGAAAGTATTTAAGGGGTGCAGAATTTGTACTTGATCTTTGTTTAGTCAACATTTTTCAATGAGTTGTGCCTCTACTTTAAAACTCTTTTATTTGTAAGTAGAGACAAATGGTTCAGCACACCGTGTTAGTCTGTAAAATGTAATTTTTAGGTGTTAAACAAGTCAGAAAGTGCTAATTTACTTAAGAGGTGCTCGTAGACAGAATTTTGTTATTTTTGTATAAAGACAGCCTAGCTGTTTATCACTGTAACCAGTCTCTTTGCTAAGTTAAACTAACCTACTGGTTTTAGCTACATATATGAAGTGGACAGACAGAAGATTAACATTTCCCCCCAAAATACTAAAATATTAAACTGTGCCTTTCTGTTATTACTATTCAAAATATTCTCAATAGGTCCTCTGGTGTAATTTCTTAGTGAAACTGTCCTTGTTTGTTAAAATTATTTTTGCAGCTAAGCTAAGCTAACTCACTGCTGATTTTAGCTACATATACTGTATAGAGTGGACAGATACAAGAGTTACATTTCCCCTAAAAATGACTAAAACATTTAACTGTTCATATCTGATACTGAGGTTCAAAATAATGTCAATAGGTCCTTATCTGGTATAATTTCTTAGTGAAACTGTCCCTGTTTGTTACAATTACTTTTTACAATGAGGGCTTTCAAAGTTAAAGTCCTAATTTGTACCTAAGACCTCCTAAAAATTTTGTCAAGTACTTGGAACAGCAGTCAGCCATTTTCCTCACTCAGACTATAAACCATCAAAACAAGTTTTACACATGCCCCCAAACCAAGAGTGACATAAGCATGACACATGCAGTAGTCCCAGGATCCATCACTAGAGCAGACTTCAAAAAGTTGTCATAGCAACTTCCTGGACAAACATCCACCCAAAACTGTGGCAGGTGTCCATTGTGTTAAAGTGTGTACAGTAAAAGCCATTTAATGCAGCGTGGTAATTATTGTTCTGGAATTTAAGCTCATCTGGCTTCCATTAGGGTCTGTCCTGGTGTATTTCCATGAGGGAGGCAGCTGTCTGGAAAACAATCCCGAGGGTAGAAGTTTCTGGGGTGGATGCTTCCTAGTACTGAAGTGCTGATGGAGTAGTGATGGAAATGGCCGGTGGCGTCTTCTGGTGGTCAAGCCACCTGCTTTGTCATCATAAGCAAGTGTTTAAGGACAGGAAGAAATGTTTGCTGTTGGGCTCTTTCTCAAGATAAAGGCCTTCAACTCCATGCAAAAGTTATGAAATATTTAGAAATATTTAGAGCTGATGGAGTAGTCCTTTAGATAAAAAGATTACATTTGATCCCACATTTGTAGCAATCAATGGGAAGCCACAAAAGCCACTGTAAAAATGAATGCACTTATTTGTTTCAAATTGATTTACATTTACTGCAGTAAACCTAAATCTAAAAAGTTACTATTACACTGAGAGGCAATGAAGTTCACTTCTGTCCGATGAGATCTCAAGTGGGAAAAAAAAAATTCACATTGGATATCTATGCTGATATGAACCGGATAACATCTTAGGAACAAAAGGATGCCACATCATTTGATGGAAATGAAAAGGATCAACCTACAGTGGACTGAATTCAAAGACACCCCGAAAATCAAAGTGAAAAAAAAATGCGGTACACTAGTCCAATTTGCTAAAATGGCATTGTAGCAACTCAAAATGGTGAGCAGTAGTTTTTATGGCCCCCATGTGCTTGTATGCATGTTTCTTGGGATGGCATGACAGATGGTGTCCTGTGGGATTTCCTCCCAGATCTGGAATAGGGCATCACCGGTAGATGGTAAATGGAATGGTTCTTATATAGCGCTTTTGTACTCTGAGCACTCAAAGCACTTTACACAACTTGCCTCATACACCCATTCACACAAGCACTTTCTTTTATGCAAGTGCTTTCTAGCTAAAATTCACACACATTCATACTCCAACGGACATATGAGAGCAACTAGGGGTTAGTATCTTGCCCAAGGATATTTGGCATGCAGACTGGAGGAGACAGGGATCCGATTAGTAGCTGACCTGCTCTACCAACTGAGCTTCAGTCACCCCAAGGTACAACTTAGGTACAACCTGCCGGTGATGGATGGACCAAAACATAATGTCCCAGAGCTGTTCTACTGGATTTAGGTCAGAGGAGCATGGGGAGAGTGGAGCATGAGACTGACAGATGGATTGCGGCAGTGTCCACAGTGATGCAGATGTTGTACTGAAAAGAGCTGAGCATAAAAACAAAGCTTTTGATTTACCAGTGGATCTACATTCCTACCCTCACCTATGGTCACGAGCTCTGAGTACTGACCACAAGAAAGAGGTCACAGATAATAGTGGCAGAAATGAGTTTCTCACTGGAGTGTTATCTCTTGGCTGGCTTGGGAATGAATTGGTGTGCCACTGGATGAGCTGGAAAAGGAATCCGAGGAAGTCTGGGCTTCTTTGCTCAGACTGCTACCCTCACGACTCAAACCCGGATAGGGGGCAGAAAATGAATGGATGGATGGAGAGAATTTGCTTCATTTTTTTGCACTGGAATTTGCTGTCATCGACCGAAATGTAGCACAGTCATAAAAAAGGACAAAAAATGTAAGCAAATAACCAGTGACCATGGTGAAATATCTGCGTAAAGAGTCAGATATTTACGATATTTACATTTAGTAGGTGAAAAGAAAGTGAATGTTAGACTATATTCACCAAGAGGCCAGAAATCTGCTCTAAATGAATGCTAATGTTGCTATATTTGCTGGGTAAGACGGTGGGCAAATGTTACAGTATTATTATGAGCAATAATTGTGTCAGTCTGGTGCCATGCAAAAAAATTCCAGACAGACATTTAAAATAAAAGCTGGATGTTATCAGGGTGAGTTTTTCCTCTAAAATTGTTTAACTTGATGAAATTTTAGAAATTATAAATGGTGGAAAGTATTTTAGAAAAGAAAAAGGGGAAAAATCAAACAAAATCTAACTCTTGTTTGGAGTGTGTCCCTTAAAACCTCTTCTTTTGGATGGCTCAGTCTTTCTGTGGTGAATCATGAACCATACCCTGGTGAGACCAGAGGGTGTGGGTTTTGTTGTCCATAGCTGTACAAACCAGAGCAGGAGGCAAGTCATCCCACATTTAGTTTTATGACTGGAAACCCCCCTTAATCCAGACCGGAGACTCTACACAAACATTTATGCACAGCATGGAAACAGTCACATTATGCAAGTATTTTTTCTAGCTGTTAAGATATTCAAAAAGGTGTTTAGATAGCTTGCAATAACAGTGTTTTCATGAAACTGGCAGAGAGGCTCTCTACCCATAATCTTAGTCATCTCACAAACACTCAACCTTCTGGTGCGATTGCTCATCTCAGTTCTACCACAGTTGTTCATTACATTTGACGCAGGTTCATTTCAACGCTTCTATCAGATTATCTAAGATTAGAAGGTTAGGGTATGCTACACAAAATTATATTTCCTCACTGCATAGTTAAAATCTGACCTGAATGTGAATATGTATTTAAATACAACATTCAAGAAAGAATTATCATGTTATTGCTCACAGTTTTCATAATTCGTAGACATCGAGTTCGTGATAAGCCGTTGCATGTAGATTAAAGGCGTTACAAGGGACAAAAGAGTCTGTATTGAAAAGTTACCCAAAAACTTTTTTGTGGTTTTGTGGCTAATGAAAACTGATATTCAGCTTCCATAAGAAATTTCCAAAAAACTGATTGACTGTTTGGTGATTTCCCAGATTTTTTCTTTAATTTTCAAATCTGGAAACAAAAAAACCCCAACAAAACTTCTCTGAATTCCTGGGCTAATATACTACTAATAATACTACTAAGCAAAAACTTTTGATAGCGAAAAAGCTAAAAAGCTAAATGACATGAAAATAAATGGTGTTAGTTAATCGTGGCCATCAGCTACAGTGGTGTGAAGAAGTGCCCCCTTCCTGATTTCCTATTTTTTTGCATGTTTGTCACAGTTAAATGGAGTCCGGTGAGTATGCTGGCCATGCAAGAACTGGGACATTTTCAGCTTCCAAGAACTGTGTACAGATCCTTGCAACATGGGGCCGTGCATTATCTTGCTGAAACATGAGGTGATGTTCATGGATGTATGGCACAACAATGGGCCTCAGGATCTCATCACGGTATCTCTGTGCATTCAAAATGCCATCAATAAAATGCACCCGTGTTCTTCGTCCATAACAGATGCCTCAGATGCCTGCCCATACCATAACCCCACCACCACCATGGGCCACTCAATCCACAACATTGACATCAGCAAAGCGCTCACCCACACGACGCCACACACGCTGTCTGCCATCTGCCCTGAACAATGTAAACCGAGATTCATCCGTGAAGAGAACACCTCTCCAACGTGCCAGACGCCATCG
>VVHJ01034491.1:0-15561 GCA_015107715.1 Tylochromis polylepis
CCATATATCAGTCTAAAATCCAGTCGTGAACTGGATTTTAGCTTAGCAACTGTGTTGGGAAATAATTAGCTACATGTTATGTAGATGTATAAGTACATTAAAAAATGCTGGTGGTTATAAAGTGTTCTGAATATCCATATTTATTAAAAATGTTCCCTGTAAAACAAAGCATATATAAACAGCAGAGTATTAAATGCTTAAAATGCTTGAAGTTTATTTTGCCTCATAACAAAGTCACATAGAGTAATTCAAGAATATGTAATGATAAGAATTACAGAAGGTACGAATTAAGAATTACATTACAAGAATAGCATGCATATTAACAAACTACATGTATGCTTGTAAGTGTGAGTGAAAAAGTATGCGTGTTTTCCAACACGTGATTGGGCCACTGATACGGCCCAGTGATTCAGTCGTTTCTCACTGTCAGGCAGCCAGACTTGCACTGATCTAGCATTCCCATCTTTCAAAATCACAGTACAGCCACAAACAGATGAAACACAACACCAGGGGAAATTCCTTAATAAAATGTACATGTGGTGCTGCTTTAATATGGTGTATTAAATTACAGAACAAAACAAGAGAAATTCAATCTGTGCTGCCTGCAATGACTCTGCAGATCAACTTTTTGTGCTCTCTGTTGAGTCAGTTTCCCATCCACTGACAATGAGGCTTTTCCAGAAAATTAGTCATTTGATGGATTACTGTGCACAGTTTCTAAATGCTGGCGTCCACAAACCTTTAAGTACCATGATTTTAGTGTTAAAGGCAAATAAAAGAATGTTCTTTGCAGTAATATCTTAATAATTTATTCATTCACATTGTTTGGTTATCTTGTTGTAAAGCCTAAGGCTTGATTCAGTGCTCACAATAGCTGAGGGATGGAGCTGCCGTCTCTCTAAAATGAACTGACAGTTTAGATCATGAAAAATACAGATGCACTCAAACTCAGTGTGCTTCGCAGTGGGGTAATTTGCAGCCCTGTGTGTTGCCAGACTTGATTGATTGTTTCCATGGTGTTTCTTGATGCACATTCAAGCATGAAACAGCAAAATGCAAAATATCACAAGTTGCTGAATGACATTGATTGCTGCAACTGCTTAATGCTGCAGTTAAAGAGAAAATAACATGTCATGAAAGCATGCGGCTCCTGGTTTATGATGGCTTTTCAATTCACGACGACCCTCAAAGCAAATACTTTTAAAACAAAATATTTTTATGCTATGTTTTTAAATGTAAATATTTGATTTCATTGATTATGCATACACATTAGAGACAGAGTGTTTCTGGTAGAATTAATGAGCACTCTTTATTTGTACAGCACTTTCGACACATTACTAAAAGCCTTTGCTTTTCAAAATTGATTTTCTCAATGAACAACTAAGTGTTTCTATAAACACTGTATACATAACCATATACTGCAATTATAATGCGTATGTGCACATAAGAAAGATAATCACTCTAATGAAGCACAAAACTTCACATTAGGACCAATTATTTTCCACCATGTTGATATTAAACAAAACTGTGTGTAACATAAGCACTCGTGTTCATGGATGGATTTACTTCAAGCTTTAAATTCACATGATTCTGTATATACTGAAAAAATGTTCCCTGGGCATTTTAAGGATATTTTAGTTAGGGTAATGCAGGGGGACACCGATTGGGCTGCCAAATAACAATATGGTAGCTGTGCTGAAGCAAAAGAATCAGCAGTGATGTAATGCTTCAAATCCTTTATTTTATTTTCACCTTTTCTAAGTGAAGGAACTAAGGAATGGCAGGCAGTAGACAATGTGGCATCTAGAATCAGCGCAACAGATTTTGTTTTTTTATTATAAATTTTAACATTATATGTAAATATATCATTGTATTTACAATGATACATTGAGGAGGACAACACTGTTTATGAAGAGGACTAGAAAAATGGGACCCTTGTCCTCACCCACACCAGCAATGTCATGGTAAAATCTGTCTTTACAACCCAGTTTTTGTGTCCCCATTTATGTAGCATTCATGTCATATTGGCTTCACTTTAAATAACAGTTTCCACTTATAATAATAACATTTCCATCAATAGCGAGTTGTAATTATGCCTGTGAAAGGTACAGAAATATTCTAAAAGGTTTGTGCTAAAAAATCCAGTTGTTGCAGGGAATTAATGGCTATGATTAACATATAGAGTGCTATATCGAACGAGGACTGTATTTTTAAACCTCACATCATTATTCCACGATTACATCTGAAGAAAATACTGCTAAATTTGAGCATTTATAGTATTTTTAGCACTTGATCCTTTAACATTGTGTATCTTAGGTAGTATGATGTTCTTTCGAAAATTTAGCCCAAATGCTTTCTATTTAGTTGTTAGTGTAGGGGCAGTACATCAAAGTGAAAGAATGTGAAGCAAGATTATCAGCAGACTCTGACTTTAACTTTGCTTTACGAGCTCTAAAAGCTCTGTGACTAATTGGCGCTAGCTAGCATGTTAGTTCGTTTGTTAGCTTTAGCTACTGCTGCTGGTAATATGTCACCAAATCAATGATTTCACAAATTACATGCGCTAGTTTCCCCATGATACTGTGATAAAAAACAACACAGAACTAAAACAATGCAAAGAAATTCAGCTAGTTTAAAATTTTTCATCTACTCCTTTTCTTGCAAAGACTTGTCAGACGGTAAAGAAAAAAAACCCACAAATTATTTTACATTGGTAAATGTTGACACTGACTTGTCAAATAGTCCAGTACTCTGAATAATTCAGTGCTATCTACCAGGATAAATAATTAATTCTTATACTTACAAACCTGTTCTTTTTTGTGGGAGAACAACATGTCAGAATACTAAGGCATAAATTCATTGAGATGAAATGTAGCCAGGGCCACGTGGGCAAGAGCTGATAATATAACGAGCACATGGTTTGGATCTTTGTCTGACCCATCTGGATATGCTACATATTTCATAGTGGGGCAATGCTCCTGCAAGTATGAGTCCCACTTTTATTTAATTACACAATGGCCAAATTGGTCAGTGTATTCTTAAGCCTTTTGTCACCCTGACCTGAGTCATGGATGACGATGTTTCTTTTTGTTGATGATTATGAGACCGATTATTGTTATAGTGACAATGTTGAATTACACTGATCACTGCCTTCGTGCTGAATCACAGTGTATGGCTGATAATGATAAAATATTCAGTGCTCTTAGACACAGAAAGAGAGAACGAGAGATGAAAAGATACAGGCTGAGAGGGGAAGCTGACTCACCCAAAGGTAAGGAGGTAAAGGAGATGACAAGTGGACAGCTGGTGACTGGTGTCTGGTGGCTGTCATATTAATGACTATGGAGACTCAGAGATACAGGGAAGTTCCACCTGCAGTCTTCACACAGGGGTGTTTGCAAAGCACGACTGTGCGCAAGCCATTTCACTTTGGTAGCCATAGCTAGTGTAACAGAAAGTTACAAACAGATAATATTGAAAGGAAGCTGTGACTCCCTGTTAAAGTCCAGGGGAATTCAGCCTCAGGTCCTGTAAAAGCTCTTCCTATGAAAGGATGCAGCTGATGCAACTGTCTGCACCTCACTGCGTATTTTATATCAGTCTCCAGTCACACTGAACCGCCAGCCATACTGAATAATAGTCAATAACTACAGTTTTAAGTACAGTCAAACTATAATTAAATATAATTAATTAAATATAATTAAAGTGCATATACTAAATGCATCTTGAATAAAAATATTTTATGTTTATCAGATGAATATTTTTTCATGCTGATGTGCCTTAAAGGCTAAATGCCTCATGGTGAACTTGTTGTGGCTACTTTGAAGTACAAATACGTACAGGTAAGGTTAAAAAAAAAAGTACACCCTAGTACCTATCTAGTCCTTAGTCTTAAAATTAGATAAATACATCCTCAGATGAGCAAAAACATAGAACACATTCCACGTTGTAATTATTTATTTAACAAAAACTAAGTATGCTGTTTTCCTAAATATGGTTCAATCACTTACTTCGACCTTTAACAGCTCGAAGTAATTGTTTTCAGTATGACTTGATCAGCCTGTCACACTGTTGTGGAGGAATTGTGTCCCAGTCTTCTTTACAACATTACTTGAGGTTTATGGGCACAGCTCTCTTAAGACACAACAATATTTCAATGAGGTTGCGCTCTGGGCCATTGCAACACTTCATTATTTTCTTTTTCACTTTTTTCTGTTGTAGATTTGCTGCTGCAATCGGACCACTGTCATGTTGCACAAACCAATTTTGACCAAGTTTTAGCTGTCAGGCAGATGGCCTCACATTTGACTCTAGAATACTTTAGAGTAGATTTCATGGTCTGACTTAATGACTGCAAGGTTCCAAGACCCTCTGGCTGCAAAACAAACCCAAATCATCACCTCTCCAACACCAGCAAAGACTTTCTCCTAGCAACACTTCCAGACAAACCGCACTTGCTAGGGGAGGTGGTGTTTCTCTGAGTATTGCACAGACACACACCTGAATGCCCCAAACCAGCTTCTGCTTTTGTCCTTTGTACATGTGCTCACACTTGCTGATGATCACTGATTCAAATGCATTTGATTAGCAGCACCTGGCTGGTACTTACTGTCTTAAATTCTGTGAAAGCGCTTTTCATAAGACTGCATAGTCCTGTGATAACTTAAGGCTTCTCTCCACACTTTCATACTTTACTTGAACATCACCCTGGATCTGGGGGTGTGTAGCTGCTAGTTTTGGGTTAGCATCATAGACAGCGTATAAAATAGCATGTGTCTTTTGCAGGTGCTTGTAGATCTTTGATGTTGTGTTGCCAGCAGTGGACTGTGGATTCTGGACTGAGTAAATTTGCTTTTTACTTGCATATTCTTGTCCCCTTATGCTTTAAAAGCTATAAATAACTGTCTCACGTGAACTAAAGTCAAGTAATGGTTGTGTCAGTGTCCATAAAAAGGCAAGCTGAAACCCATTGTGCACACATTTGAAGAATATATTTAGTACTGTCAGTTGATGCCAACCATGTACTTTTAAGCCCTATGGTATATTCTGTCCTGTTCCTTATATGTAACTTTTTTTTGCCAATTCAATAATACACTTTGACCAGCCTTTCTGCCTTCACACATCTGCTAGTTTATACTACAGATGCCGTTAAATACTCCCTGTTTCAGATATTTCTTTGCAGTGCCTGATATCCAGCCATTTCAATATACATTTCATGATCCACCATTTTGTCTTCCCTTCACAGCCGACACAGAATAATATGAATATGCTAACATATGTCCACATAGTAGTGGTTTTGGAGATGATGAATTTAACAAAATACAAAAACATGCAATCTGCCTCACAAAAGAAAGTAATTACAAGTTTAGTGGCTTGTTGCCTGTGGCCATGTTGCATATGAGACTATCTGAAAACATACAAAGACATCCACTTCATGGTGCTACAGTTTGTCTCTCCTTATCTTTAATTGGTATGCCAGTGGCCTTGACTTTCTGAAACCCCCTACTGGAGCTTTTACAAGTCTTCCTCGTGTGTGTCCTGTATGACTCAGGCACTCTGTGAAAATGTTGTGAAGTGCCTCTTGTAGGTTCATTCTCGAGCCCTGATGAATATCAGTGATGAGGTTTTATTTCTGCATATTTTCTCTTTTAACCTCTTGATGTGCAGATGACTATTAGCTCAAAACATGTGTAATGTGACTCTTCCAAGGTCCTTTTTGAGTGTCAAATTGTGATCATGACTAGGACTAAAATGGCTTGATCCATATTTCTGCTTTGTGTGCAGTCTCTCTCCACTCTTATAGTCTAACAAACAGACATAATAAGACTTTGCTTTACTCACAGCCTCAGTCCTTAGCTTAGAGTCCTTGATATTACTTATTTATCATCGTTCATGTTACCTTCAGGGAAAATCATGACAGCTGGCAGCTGTATACAAAAAGAACAAACATACAGAACCCTATAAAGAAGGCTCAAAATGAACTTGAGACAAATTCCATTCCAGTGTACTTTCTCCATCCATCCATTCTCTACCACTTATCCTTTTCAGGGTCTTATCTGGGGGGGCTGGAGCCTATCCCAGCTATCTTAGGGCAAGAGGCAGGGTACACCCTGGACAGATCACCAGTCTGTCGCAGGGCGAACACATACAGACAGACATTTGCACTCACAGGCAATTTAGAGTTTTCCAGTTAACCTGTCCCTGCTAACTACATGTCTTTGGAGTGTGGGAGGAAGCCAGAGTAAACCCACAGAGAACATGCAAACTCCACACAGAAAGACCCTGGCCTGATGGTGAATTGAACTCAGGACCTTCTTGCTGTAAGGCAGCAGTGCTAATCACTGTGCCACCGTGTACTATCCCATACCTAAAAATAATTTGACTTTTAAAATAAGAATTTTAAAACATTTTACATCAAAGAATTCAAGGCCTTGCAAAACTTTACCCTTTGTGCTACCTGTCCTTTATTGTTTTATATAAGCTGGCAGACTCCTGCACCTTGCAGTGCTCTGTGTGGACATTTTCACCTTTCTGCACTCCTTCCTGACTGAAGAACTGTAAAATATTATTACTACTTTTGGTGAATAAATATCTATTATGTTACCAAAAATTATTTATTATTAGCTGACAGTGACAAGTGGTGGAAGACTTTTTAAAACATTCCTGCAGGAAAAGAAACAATAAACCAACATGAAAACACTTCAGTACACATGAAATTATATTATTGTAAGAAGTGTCAAAACGATGATGATGATGATGATGATGATTATTACTAATTATTCTGCAGAAACATTTTTCCATTAGTGATAAATAAATTAATATTTCTGCTGCATATCTTTTCAGGCTGAGCTCATTTTAAATGCTTTATACTCTGTTTAATGTCTAGCATCAACTTAGATGAATCATATCATAGGCTTGCAGTACTGTCCTGTGAGGACACCGTATCTCTGAAATAGAAAGTTGTTCATTAACTTAGAAACACAGGCCAAAATCTTGATTTTAAAAAGTCAGACATTAATTAGCAAAATAATCAACTAAATCCCCTCCGTGAATCACCACCTTATGATGGTGGAGGGATTTATGTGTATCAGCAATCTCAGGAGCTTTGTTGTTTGGGGCAGTTTACCTCTGGTAGGGCTCCCAAGGCAAATTGGTCCTGGGCGAGCAGCCAGAGCATAAAAGCTGTTAGATAGATTTACCAGTCGCTCTGTGATCTTACCCTCACCTATGGTCACAAGCTTTGTGTAGTGACCGAAAGACTGAGGTTGCAGATACAAGTAATGAAAATGAGTTTCCTTCGAAGGGTGGCTGGGCTTTCCCTTAGAGAGAAGCTTGGTCATTTAAGAGGGACTCAGAGTAGAACCAATGCTCTTCCACATCGAGAGGAGCCAGTTCAGCTGGTTTGTGCATCTGACTTGGACACCTCTCAGGCGAGGCGTTTTGGGAATGTTCTTCAGAGAGGAGAGCCTGTGGCAAAACCAGGACTTGCCGGAGAGATTATATCCCTCAGGTGGCTTGGGAACAACTTAGTTTCCCCCCAAATGAGCTGGAAGAGATGGCTGGGCTGAGTCTGGGCTTCTGCGCTCATCTGCTGCTGCCACAACCCAGATGAGTGGCAGACAATGGATGGATGGATGGATCAGCTTAATGAAAACGCTTCAGCAGTGTGCCACATAGATAATTGTCAATTTCTTCAGAGGGATTCAAAATATTACTGAAAAATGTAGGTGGAGTGTTAGCAAAACAGATAATTAAATGTATTGTATTCATTCAGCTGAGTCATTTCTCATAGTTGCTCATTTGAAAGTGCTGCTGAGCCTGCACCTGGGCAGCTTGCCTGTTTTATTAGACCAGTCAGACATGGTCAGAAATATCGTCTCCTCTCCATCATCGTCAGAGCATTCCTTCCTAATGTGCTAAAGAAGGTCTAAACAACTTTTTCAAACCCCATCTTCTCTACATCACAAATGTTGGACAAGGTGGTTGACAAGGTGAAACACATCTGTTACAATGATAAATCACTGAATCTTGTTTGGTTGAGAGCTGGTTCTCTATTAATCAGAAGGTTGGTACCTTGATCCTCAGCTGCTCAAGTCTGCATGTCAAAGTACACTAGGGTGATGCCTCTGATGCATTCATCAGTGTGTGTGATTGTTAGGTAAAGCACTTAGGCACATACTGTCACTTGGGCAGAACCCCGTGTATGGACTGGGTATTAGTCCTGAAACTAAGCAAAGCAGAGTCTACACATGAATTTAAAATTAATTTTAAAAGTGGTCAAACATAATACTCTAACCCTAGTGTCCTGTATAAAAATCCACCATTTGTAACTTTGACAACCAAATGTCATCTCTCTCAGTCTTTAGAATTCTTTTGCTTCTTTGCTAAGAGAAAGCCATTCTGTTTCTGTCTTTCTTTAAGAAAATATGTTTCCCATTAAACCTTATCGTATATTGCATGTCCTGATTTTGCCAAATAGTTATTCAGTTAGTGTTACTAGGCAGGTAATAACAATTACCCTTTTAGATTAGTATTTTCTCCCATACAGGTAGCATTAACTTGTATAGGTTAGCTAACAAGGTTGCTAACAGCTAAAACTAGCCAAGCATTATATATAAAAATACACATCAGTTTTGTCTGGTAGAAACCTGGCCAGCACCTATGCGCATTGAAGTTCCTGTTTTCCATAGTATAAATATATACATATATAACTTGTAGTGTAGTAGTAGTCTTATATTTCAATACAAAAATGGCAATTGATGGAATTGTCAGCCAGTACTGTATACAGTAAATAAAACTGAATCTAACTGAACTGAACTTACCACTAGTCACTTGTTACAAGGTCAAAATAGAAATTAAGGGACATGATTTAAGTTAAGGACAGTTGGCCACTCTTTCTGATTGTTAACGCAACCTTGGGTTCAATTGAAATCATAACCCCTCCCCCATCCACACACACACACACACTTAAGTTTCTAAAGTATGTCACAAAGTTATTGAAAATTAAATTGCATGGCTTAATTGTTCCTAATCATTACATCTGTAATATGACATCTACACACACATACACATCACGTGCAGAATAACTCCAGAAAACTGCATGGCAAGAAATTCTCTCCCTATAGAGGAGATAATCTGATTAGATTTTGGATCACCCTGATGCCTGAATTTGCATATTAATGAGAAAAAGTTCCTTCAAAACTACTATACTGCAACCCCTTTCTGATGATGGGTCCATAAAACCCCAGTGTGTTAAATGAAGACAAGAGCGGAAAGATAGAAAGAAAGATTTGCTCATTAATATCATTTAATTACCATCGTTTGTTTTAGATATCACTGTAATAACGTTCTCAAGCACCCATGTTTTTTCCCTCCTCAAGCAAGACAGGTAGGAAAAAAGTCAACTGCATAAACTCACACCAGCAGATGAAAGCAAATGTGGCAGGCTCCCTCTAAAAGCAGATATTTTGTGTTTGCACTAAGGCTAGTAAACCTGCTGTATGTCTTTAATGGTACAAATGGTTCTTTTCTATGAAAGAAAGCCTTTTACACTGCACAGTGGTAAACAAAATAAAGCTAGGGTAACCAATTTACCAACACACTTAATTGTTTACTTAAAAGCCACATTTGGAAAATATAAGAAAACCACACAAACAGCTATCCATCAGTAAGCTGACATTCAGTGTTCACAGAATCTTTCTGCATCTCACTCTTTTCTCCATCCCATTAGCATTGTTGGGTATGATAATATAGCAGCTAGCTTATGTAATCATAACAGGCAGAGGAGTGGGTTTACAGCCTCCTAATGGCCTCATCACTGTTAATCTCTTGGATAATAATGAGATGAAATGTGGGTACATGCACAAGCTAATGCACTGCACTAAGAAGAAAATAATTAACGCACATAGCTTAATACTTAGACTAGTTTGCTAACATGGACTCATGTACTCTATAGTCTATAATTTGGTTGTAGGTGTCATTTGGTGTTAATACCCACAAAACTGCTGTGGTGGGTTCATTTTGCATTACAGCTGTGTATAGAAGTTGAGCAGATAAAAAGAGAATCTGTTATACTAGCACAGCTTTAATTGTAATTTAATTGAACTTAGATTAATTCTGTTCCTTTTGCTTATTTTCTAACATTTGTATAGGACACTGTTACAGTAATGGCAACTCATATTAAACATGGCTAAATTTTAATGTAATGGGGTCACAATATGTAAAAGTAATACCTGAAAGCCAAACACCCAAGGTTGCGATCTCTCTAAACACTCGATTTTAAGTGATTTTTTTTTTTTCATCTCTTGTGCCTGGGTGATGCTAACTGGAGGTAATTTACTTATATGGTCGTGCTGCCGAACAGAACTGTGCTGCCGGAGCACTTCGACCCGCCTGTTAATGCTCAGTTTGATTTGGAAATATTTATGCTCTACTTATGAGTACTATTCAAGATCTGGAGGATTACCAAAAAATGTTTTTCATTTGTGGAGTAAACTGAACTCAGTCAATGGGGACTATAAGCAAGTGTACTTTGAATGTTGGTCCCAAACCAAGATAAATAGGAAGGGTTCCATTAAGAAGGGCAATTGGCATAAAATATTTGATAAAACAACTTTGCAGATCATCTTTCCATACAAGATGGGTGGAGGCCAGAGTCAACAATGACAGCCACAGGTATGGCTCACCAGCAGGTTACTGGTGGAAACGCTGATATCCTTGCCAAATGTTTCTGGCTAATGATAATTGACGGGGCTATTACATCAATATAAGACAATACTGAGAAGTCCAAACAATGATGAGCAATGGTGATACTATGCAGTCACAAAGTGACAGCACTAGCTGCTACATTACCTTCAGAATTTCCTGACAGAAGTTGTGTACTTCACTTTAGCACATTTTCCATGCATGCACTTATTACACTTATTAACTGAGACATACAGTATGTTGACAAAATATAGTTTTTGACTGAAAAGATTAAATCCACTGTTATGTCCTATGCAGATGATGAGAGTAGCATTTACCAAACAGACATGATCATCATGCAATAATCTTTTTTGCTGTAGGTGTTTTTACTGTTTACCAGTGTCTCTCAGCTTCTTTTCCACTAGTACCTACTCAGCTTGACTCAGTTTGGTTTCAGTTGCTTTCCATTACAATTGAGTACCACCTTAAAGTCGTTAAAGCAATGCAGCCTTAAGTCCCTTGACGTCACTTGTATGCAAAAGAAACAACACAATAATAGAAGACATCGAGGCGAGGCTATACCTGCCACCAGCTCATCACTGGACCATAGTGTTGTTTTTGTGCAGCCACTGCCCTTGTTACCGGGTTTCAAAAATGTCAGTTTTGATTTTTGTGAAGGAGTCACTTTGATGACACTTTGAGTGACGCCACTGACTGGCCAATTGGTGACATCCAGTCTTTTGAAGTCACATTTTCAGATTGACTCAGATCACTTGGAACCCTGGCCAAACAGGTACTAAAATAGTACCTGGTACTTGCTACTACCACCTAATGGAAAACTCTAAAAACTGAGTTGAGTCAAGCTGAGGTGAACCTAGTCAAGTAGGTAATAGCAGAAAGGGGCTATCAGACTTGGAGGTTTACAGATAAAGTTTTTTTATAAGCACCTTATATTTGCAGAAGGCAGATAACGAGCTACTTAAGTAGAATTAAAGAATAAAAAGTTACAACAATATTCTTAAACTGCCATCACATATCAATGCTAAAGCCCAAATTCAGTAAGAATCTACATCTGGTAGCATATTACATGAATCTATGGATAGAAAAAGATGGAGACCTCTGTTGAGTGCTCTACAGAGGTATAGTGTATACTCACTAGTATAAAAATAACACTTGTGTCCTCCTCCCCATCCCCTTAGCCTCTTTACTTTCAGGTTTAAGACATGACTGGGACACTACACTGTACATCAATCAAAACTGTTATCCATCTATAAGACTGTCATGGTTCGCTGTGTGGCAGGCAGGAGGAGGGACCCAAACGCAGGACTCACACACGGGGAGTAAACTTAAAGAGGCTGCTTTATTGCAGTGATGATTAAAATAAACTGGCAACCTAAAACTAGAACTGGGAACAAAAAACTAGAAACAGCTGGAACAGAGGGACAAAGATCACAGAGAGGCACGGAGGGAAAACACACAGCATGGTGAGGGTACAATGCGACACTGAACAGAGGCAAGCACAGACAATAAATACAGAAGGTGAACAGGGCAAAGAGGGAACAGCTGGGAGACACGGCTGAGGATAATTACACATGACGAGACCAGGGAGAGCGAAACAGAATACGTAGACATGAGACCTTTCAAAGTAAAACAGGAAATACACGGACTAACCTCAAGACACACGAACTAAACACAGTAACCTGGGAGACAAACATAGAGACTAGACGTGGGGCATGGGGTAGGCAAAGTAACAGAAACTTTATACTAGGAACTAAGAATATAACACTAGCAGGAAACCACAGAGCAAACCTAAATACATACAAAACACTGGGTCACAGACCCAGGACCGTGACACTTAGAATCAAAGCAAGGTAAAGCCATCTATGTATTATAAGTAATACAACATAATACTTGGTTTTTTTTTATGTACTTAAAATCAGCATTGGGGCACATTCGTGGATAGAGCCTGGTCAGTGCTTTGTGTGTGGCTTTTTTTTAGCGAGTCACAAACATACAACAGTGGCTAGGCAGATTTTCCAGTTTTGGTTTTACTACTGTTTACTTTCACTGCCACCATCACAGATTGTTAACCCGAGGTTGGTGGGGCTGCTCCGACTTTCCTAATAGGAAATATGAGTTGAAGGGGGGCATTCGAGATTAAATTTTGGACTGGGGACTCGGAAATTCAGATTTCTGACCTAATCTGGAATGCACAATTTTTCTCCCCAAAATGGCCTTTAAAAAAAAATAGTGTTGACGCATTTGTAAAGTAGCATTTATGAAAGATAAAACAACACTGAACACAATTAACTGAATCTTTCTTTGTTTATGGGGACTAGCAGTGGGGTTAATGTTTAATAGTAACTACAAAGCTACAGCCAGCAGAGTTTAAGCATAGGTTAACACTGACTGGGAAACGGGGAGAAGAAAACAACTAATCTTAATGCCAAGCAAAGCTCAAAACAACAGTACTGACTGTCAGTCAGCTCTTCTGTTGTGTGTGTGAATAAACCATGTGCAAGCATGAATTCACATTAAGGGTAAAACCTTAGTGGGAGTTAACTATAAGCACACTGACATAAAAAAGTACCGTGTGAACTCAAACAGTCACTTGGCCAGATGTTATCTAAGTGTGGGGGTTGCACTGATACAGCTGTCTTCGAAGTAAGTATCAACCAGCGTTTCAGACATTAATAAGCTTCGTGGAGTAAATCACACACTTTCAAGTCCCCGGGCTCTTGGAGGAGCTCAACAAGGTTCTCACCCTTGGAAAACATGTGCACAATTCTTCTTCTTCTCAGGCATTTTTATGAAACAGTGGAAAGAATGTCAGAGTGATATTTGGAGAAAAGAAAGAATTACGTTCATCTTTTTTGCTTTGCTTTTTGTCTGAACTGTAGCCAGCGCTGAGGTTACTCCAACTCCCACCCCCCCCCTTTACCCCATCTCTTCTCAACTTCACCACCTGCAACACATTTCAACCTCATAAATGACCCATCTCCCACCACCAGATTGTGTTTTTATAGGCTGTTATTGAAGCTTGACCCGCTATGACCAACGTCACTGAAACTTTTCTTCATCTTATTATGCTTTGATGTTTATGGTTCACTGCAGGCGTCTCGTCAGCCCAATGAACTTGAGTATTTAATACAGTTCTATATGAATCACTCATGATGTTGTAGCTTTAAACCTGTGATAAAATACTGCCCGCATTTTCTTCTATGTTCATCATATCTTCTTTTGTGCGTCCTGCTTCTCATCTACAGCCAAATCAGATTTCCATGACTGAAAACATTTTGGTGTCTCGCTATATTAATAACCCACTACTCATTGATGGTGAGTTGTTATAGCTGTATTTTTGCTATTTTCTTTGACTGATTTGAACTGAACAATTTTATGACTTAACCTAATTGTTGTTTTTACAGGGTTCAAGTTTGACGTTCGTTTGTACGTGTTGGTAACGTCTTACGATCCTCTCCTCATCTATGTGTACGAGGAAGGCCTGGCTAGGTGAGTGTTTGTAGCTTTGAAATGGTGACTAATACAATAGAAGCTAACTCCTGGTGCTCTTACATAAGATTTTATGTTGTCTTTTTGGTATCCATACATCTTGCTGTTTATCTGCTTCTAACTGATAGAGGCAGTAATTTAAACAAAGATGTGTAGACTTCTCTTTCTCCAGCCACTTCCTCGGCTCCTCTGGGTGGGGACACTGAAGTGTTCCTGGTTTAGCTGAGAGATGCATTCTTTTCAGTGTCCTGGGTCTGCCCCGGGTTCTCCTACTGGTATACCCCAAGACACCTCACTTAGGAGGCACTCACAAGGCTTCCTATTTAGAAGTCACTTTAACTTGATGCAGATGAGCAGCAGCTGTTCTCCTAAATGATCCTCTCCTCTTCTCCTCACTATCTCAGGGGTGTCGAATCATTTTAGTTCCTCGGCCACATACAGCCCAAATTGACCTAAAGTGGCCCGGACAAGTACATCCATTTCATAATAATGTTGAAAACCAGAAAGTATTATTTCTTAAATTTGTTTAGTAATTTAATGAGCAATCTAGTCACAAAACAGGCGATAGGCGGCATGAGACCATCGTCTGTTTTCTTATGAAAACATAAGCACAGTTTCAGCAAAATTATCTTTTTTCCCCCTGCTTTCATTTCATGTCCTTTACATTTTTCAGATCATAGCAAAAAGGAGCAAAGTCTTCACTTATATATTTTTTTTAAATAATAACAGTATGTTACATCTTTATGATTCAAACAGCTTGTTTAGATCTACAAGTATTTTTAACTTTCCCTACATTTCCACTGTGTTGTAGGCTGTTGCTGGCATGACCACATCACGATGCATTTGATTGAAAAAATAGATAGACCAGCAAATCACCATCATCTTCACATCCAATCACCACATTTATTTTTACTAAATATAAGTTCTTTCTCTCTGTTACAACCACCAGTTATCAATTTAAAATTGCAATGATGTGAGTCTGTCATTGCCTCTCACTCTGTCAGCCCTGTGAAGGGCTAGCGAGCTGTCCTTTTGGCCTCTGACAGTTTGAATAGGCTCCTGTAAGATAAGTGGTTGACCAACGTGAAACTTCCTGTTTATTTGTGTCACGTTATATTAGGTTTTTGTGCCACGTTGCGTGTCGTTAAGGAAAACCTTGTGATAGGTTTTAATAAAGTAATTAACAGCATATGCAATGAAATTTATGGGTTTGAAATTGCAGGTAGTCTGTTGTTGTTTATTATTATGGCTACCAGTGTGTACAGTCGTGGCCAAAAGTTTTGAGAATGACACAAATATTAGTTTTCACAAAGTTTGCTGCAAAACTGCTTTTAGATCTTTGTGTCAGTTGTTTCTGTGATGTACTGA
>VVHJ01034492.1:0-23365 GCA_015107715.1 Tylochromis polylepis
GGTGACTGGAAAAGAAAAACTCAATTCATCATGGGAATCCCCCGGCAGCCTACGTCTATTGCAGCATAACTAAGGGAGGATTCAGGGACACCTGGTCCAGCCCTAAATATATGCTTTAGCAAAAAGGAAAGTTTTAAGCCTGATCTTAAAAGTAGAGATAGTGTCTGTCTCCCGAATCCAAACTGGAAGCTGGTTCCATAGAAGAGGGGCCTGAAAACTGAAGGCTCTGCCTCCCATTCTACTTTTAAATACTCTAGGAACAGCAAGTAAGCCTGCAGTGTGAGAGCGAAGTGCAAACATCCCGTCACAGACAAAGGCAATATGTTCATGCTCACTTTTACACCACAGAGCTGTCAGATTCCCTCTGCTCATTCCCAGATCCATATTTTTATACTTGGACACTACCAGAGAAGCTCAGCATGATCCACAGTTCAAAATAATCCTTATGTACATTAATGCAACCCTTCATTTGTTCCACTGTTTGAAACAAGCTCCTCCTTCTTCAAGTCAACCACGTTCTGATTGACTGCCCCTCTCAAAGAGAAGCGAGCAGTCTATAACTTGAGCTTTTGGGTCAAATGCTGACCTCATTAATTGAAAATCTGTTTAATAAAAAGATTCACCATTATGACAGGAAACAAGGAAAAACATGGCGGGTCTCCTTTAGAAAGGTTCCTTCCGACATGTGAGCAGACAAATCTTTATTTCATCACAGCTCAAATCCAAAAAGCAGAAACTAATGGAGCACATGAATCAAGCATGAGCATGCATTAGCACCCAGCGGTGTTCAGTTTCAGAGAGGCAGATGTCTCAGATTATGGAGGGAAGGCGTTCCTTTCAAACCACAATCACTCACAGTTGTGTCTCTAAATTTAGACTGGCACCCTGGCAGCAGATCCGGACAAATCACTGCCCGTGATGGGCACATTATATCAGGATGGAACATGATATGCTGGATTCTTGAATGCTTTAAGCAGCGAATGCATGTGTGGGAGTGAAGCAGGGGGCTTGGATTTGCCTAAAAATTGAGGCTCTGTTCATGAATATGTCAACACTGCAGGGTGTTTTAACCCCACGTGGTGAGCCGGGCTCCCCCCGCTTTCAGTACGACAGCAGGTGCAGGGGTGTGTTGATGTTTGTCCGTCCACAGTCACTCTGTCATCACTACCCAACCCTGCTGCAGGGCCCGCTGTGGCCTTCTGGAACAAGGGCCACTCTGACTGGGAAACTCCCTTAATGAAATGAGATCCTGTTTTCTCTAGAGGATGAACCGGAATTCCAAGTTATCTCAACTCCTCATGGTATCTGCAGTCACACGAGTACTCAAAAGCAGACTAACAGGAAGACCTTTTTAATCTTTACAACATTACAGAGCTTCAGACAGCATTTGTTTTCAATACTGAGTATTTGCAAAACTGCTGCCTCTTCTGTATTTCACATGAGCACCAAGCATTTTGTCTCTAATAACTCTAATACATAAATGTTAGCTTTGAGTCATATTTCTGCATGCTACGCTAAAGCATGTCTACAGTGGGTCTTCCAGGAAGCTGTGCAAGGCGTCATGTCTGCAGGTTCCTTACCGAACTAAAGTAGCTTACAAACATGTTGCTAATGTTACGTTTCTATGAGTTTCTAGCAATTAATCAACATCAACTCAGTTCAGTTTTATCTGAATAGCACCAATTTACAGCAACAGTCACCTCAAGGCACTTTATATAGTAAATACCCTACAGTACTGAGCGAGACACCAACAATCAGACGATCTGCTCTGAGCACCATTTGGTGTCAGCATCACTCTGAAAGCAGATGTTTCTAATTTTAGCATTATCCTGTCGATGATTGGAAGCAGTCCTACATTTGTTTAATGCACGTGTTGAATGACATATCCCAGTCAAAGATGACTCCAAGGTTCATCCCAGTGTTACTGGAAATGGTGGTAATGCCACCCAGAGTCAGGATTTAGGGCCAAATATAATACTGTCAGCTTTGTCAGAATCTAGAAGAAAATCTCAGCCTACTGATGTTTAAATTTCACTGTAGTTATGAGACTTTCATTTCTGCAGTTTCAATCAGCCAGGAGTTTCTCTGGTCATGTGACTCGGACAAGAAGACTTTTTCAAAAATCTTTTCTATCCATAATTTGACCTCCCAGCTGTGGAGATGTTGTGTAACTGGTTGATATATCGGAAATTCCATTTTTAAATCCACCGAATGCCGGTTTTGGCCTTAAAACATCGGATATCAGTCAGGCTTTGGTAGTTACTGGATGCTGGTTTTAAAGATCAGTAGGTGAATGTGTGGTGTGCGGTGTAATAATTGAAAATTGGACATTTCTGACATGTTTCACTACAAATTACGACTGAAACTTTGAATATTCGGCACAGTTTACTTTGAATCCACTCCACATGGCAGCTAAAGGTGCAGATGAAAGCACTGAAGTGGATAATATCATCCAAGCACTCTCACTGAAAAATTATTTGAGACTCATGACTTGGACTGCCAGTTGTGTTAACTCTGTGCTGGAGTTGAACCTCGCCTGCTGGAGGAGAAGCTTGGCAGAAAAATGCGGTTTGTGAAGCACTCGAACAATCCATACGCCTCTCTGTGTCTATCTCAAGAGTTCAGCAGAAGTAGCGGTGTTAAGGTTCAGACAAGTGGGTGCTTCGCTCACAAACGGCCATTAAAAATACATTAATCACAGACATAAAACAGCATTTGCTGTGAAAAAACTGAAGACTGTGTCAGTCTGCTGAGCAAACGAGTGCAGAAGAGAATGAAAAGAAACCGTTTGCTTTTCCCCTCACAGAGTTTATTTTACTGGCATTTGGGCTGTGATGCGTTGATTTTTAATCCATAATAAAAAGCAGTTTTGAAGGGCAAAATTAATCAAAGAGTGACCAACTATTTTATCCTACAAGCTTTGCCCTTTATTTGCACCCGCAGTTTAACCTCCTTTCACATTTAATAGCGGCACCGGCTAAATGTTCCAGTGGCATTTTCAGGCCAGTCATCACTTCAGCCGCCTGGCTGAGTCCTGCTGGAGTAAACCAACAATATCTTTGCTCTCTAGAGCAGCTGCAGCCTCGGTTCAGGGAAAAGAACATGGGCGTGTTTAGTTTGGGTTAAGTAAGTAGGCCAGCCAGCTTACAGTTACACTACAGGCAGAGAGGAAAGGCTCTCACCTGAGCCAGAGTTCAGTGCTAATAAAGTAGCATAGGACCTAATTTAGCCATGCTGATGGTCTCAGGAGTTTCCATGCTGACAGCCAGGACCAACTTCAGGCAGTGAACAGAGACTGGGGTGAATCGGATGGCAGTGTGTGTGTGTGTGTGTGTGTGTGTGTGCGCGCGCGCGCGCGCGCGTGCGTGCGTGTGCGCGCGTGTGTGCGTGCGTGTTGGTTCTCAATGCAGTGCATGGCACACACTCTTGAGGGTGTGGATGGTAAATGAGAAGTGAGGTTTGGCATGTAACCACGAGTGGGCTGAGAGAAGCAAGAGGCAGAAAATACTGGAAACGAAGTGGAAGAAACCAGAAAAATGTGGATTCGAATTAGCCGTCCCTGATTTGTGCCAAGTTATTTATACACAAGGAACTTGTGGAGAGGATAAAAGACTGTTTTATGTGAAATCAAACCTGGTACCAACTGTTGTGTTTTACACATTCATGGACTTACTGCCATGAACATATTAGAAGAACTAATAGCAACCCTGCTGCTAATTTCCACCAGTGGTCACACACAGTACGCCAACCGAAAAAAAAAAAAATCTCACTGTAGCCCCGAGAGACCAAAATTATAGCTGTGACTGTAAAACTAAGTGCTCCCATTCATGACAACTGTAAGCAGAAGGGATCATATATAGTTCTTGAGGCTTTCTGTAGGTCTCTCACAGTTTTTCTCTGGACTTTGGCTGCTTTTTCACTCAGTTTCACTCCAGTGCTCGTACCACACATGCACCTTTAAATCATCAAACCACAAAAAGGCATCTAACTCAGAAGATCAACCAACGTGTCTACACATACCAGAAAACTTGGCAAAGACTCAGTTTTAAATTGTATCTTTAGGTTCTTTGTTACCAGCAGCTGGTTCCAAAAGCTCATCATTCATTTCCATTTCTTTAGCTGAAACTATGAAAAATGCCAACGTTAACACAGTCTGACAGGCATAAAATAGCATTTCTACAGAAGCACGGTGATTCCAAAAGTGCTATTAGCTGCACACTTGGTATATCTCAGCATGGTGTGCAGTGTCTTAAAACCCACTGAACAACAGAAGAAGTGACAGGCCTAAAAAAACTAAAGCAGATAAATAATATCTGGAAATCATGTCATAAAGAAATGGGGGGAAAAAATCCAGCAGAGACCTGACAGGACCTGAGGACTGATCTGTACCTTCAGCTGATCCATCTAAATTCACTGGAGCCTCATCAGAAATGGTCTGCGTGGACGAGCAGCTGTCCAGAAGCCATTCTTAAGGAAGGGAAACGGGGAGGAAAGGCTGAGGTATGAAACTTATACAAGAACTGTACTAAAAATAAATCAGTGGAAGGTCTGATGGAGCAATCAATATGTAAGGAGGAGGTCATGAGCAAGGTACAGCAGCGAGTGTCTGCAGACATTGATAAAACACGGTGGAGGCTCTGTCATGGTGTGGGGCTGCACTTCAGCCAGTGGTGCTGGAGATCTTGTCAAAGTTGATGGAATTATGAACCCTAGAAAATACCATCAGATTCTGATCCACCATGCAATACAATCTAGAAAGCATCACAATGGTCCCAAACACACACCCTACCCCCCATGTATATTTGCTCATGTTTCAACACATTCATGCACCTATCCCCCATGTTCAGAGCAAAATATAAAGAAATTAGAGGTGCTCCAGACTTTTGCACAGTACTGTAGCTGTGTCTCTTAAACACAGCAAAGATTGTGGGCCATAGAAGAGGCAGCACACCACATCAAATTTCCAGTAGTGAAACATTTAATCAATGAATACAAAAACTTAGAATTCGATATATTAAATAAACCTCAAGAAGGTGAGACTGTCACGCTAAAGCTGCAGAAATGTGGATGCATATTTTTGTGCATTAAAATTTAAACTTATTATTACACAGTGATAACACTTTTGTGTTGCTGCTTTCATTTGCACACTCACATTTCTACCATTTCCTTTTAGGGACATAATTAATTCCATAGGCGTCAGCCTCTAGAGGCCAACTTTCTAAGTGTAAATGGTATTATGGTTTGCTAAAGGGTTTTAATTCGAAGGTCTTTTATTTCCTTTAAAGCTCCTCCTGTGTCTGCACTATAAAATGTAATCCGACTGAGATGGAGAGGTCCCCGCGGGGTTAAATTTGATCACGCCGTAATAAAAAGACTGCCTGGGTAATCAGGAGAAAACGGCAGCAACTCAGGCATCACACATACACCCACATGCAAACGTGTGCATGCACATCCACAGACACGCAAGCTAACGAGATGTGTGCACGCAGAAGAGCGCCGATAAGCTCAGAGCACCGAGTTAGCTAAAGCACTGGACCCCGGGAGTTTGGGAGCTGTGGTGGATTGGCTGGGGAGGAGACCAGAGGGCACACAGGTGGTAAAGGTTGAAGCCAGGAAGGAATTTTTGCAAAGAGCCAAAGACAGAAGAAGAAAATAGATATGCTGGCAGAGACACAGATCGAGAAGTTGCAGGAAGTTGATGTAAATGAAGAGTGTGAGGCGGTGTAGGAGACGTGATGAAGGAGGGAGGCAAACGAAAAAGGGAGACAACAGCCCAAGAGGAGATTTTCCCTCATCTGTTATCTCTGTGCTGCTCTACCTCGACCTCTCCCATGTGTCCTATCCTGCCTGCTGTTTACTCAGTCCTTGTTTATTAACCTACAGGCAGCGAGATAAAGCGGGCTGGACTGGGACCGGCCATTGCCACCGATACTGCAGATAAGCAGGAGCACTGTGAGAATTTCAGTCCTGGATTCAGCACACAGTTTGTGTTTGGAATGACTGATGGGAGAGGTTCCAGGCGTTAGCAGAGCGTAGATGGCGTCAGATAGGTTAAGGAAGCACGCTCGATTTACTTTCAAATACAGTGGATTAGGCTGAGGTTTCCTTTAGCACGTTTATAGCATTAAAGGGCAAACAGCAGACAGTCTTGAGCATATTTCATCCCACATTTTAAAACTACTACTGACTTTATCAAACTAGACTTTGTCTATTACAAAAAGACCTAATCCTAGTAACAACTGAGGAGGCCTACTTGCCACTAATTTGCAGAATTCCCATATGAAGACACGCTTTACGAAACATGGATGTAGCCACTGTTTTGCATATTCCTGCTATTAACTCCCGAGTTGAGCAGTTTCACTATTGGAACAGAGAAAATGAACACACACTCCTTAGTTAATGAGTTGTGAGTGATAAATTGTTAGCGTATGAATCCGGAATAATCCTGCTTTCTGACTCCTAGAATTATCATAATTTACAAATGTGCTTAATGTTTTATTCAGTGGGACTTTAAACAAGTGACTGAGCACATAAACTCAACTGCTCAGTGACGTCACAGAGAAGCGGATCTGTCAGGACCACAGGTACTGCCCCCTGGTGGCCATTAAAAAGAATGTGACTTTAAGTCATGCTAACACCATTAGGATCTCCATGCTGCAAAACTGAAATGATCCATTAGTGAGGTTTTGACCACTCATTTTTATGAGTGGGCCCTAGTTTGTCTGTGCTTGTCCCCTGTAGGACCGTCTTGGATTACAAAGGTCTGAGCAGTCGTACGCCCTGCGTTGCTGGGCCTCGTGCTAACTGGTTAAACCTTAAATAAGTACTTCTTCTTTTTAAAAAACAAGCAACCCATTAAAAAACAAAAAAAATGATCTCAGTCTCTTGGTTTGGGCTCACAGATCCATAGTTCCACTCATAACTGTTTTGGTGTATCGGCCACTATCACAGTGATTTTGGGGAAATGTTGATTCTACTGTGCTGTCCTCTGGCTGCGATTGCCCCAGTGATGCCACTGCCAGTCACTCTGCTTCCTCGCTGCTTCCTCACTACTGATTGGAAAGGAGCCCAGTCCAACCCACCAATCAGTGGATCCTCCTAGTTGCTGCCCTATTTAAGCCCATCAGGGATGTGACTCAGGGTGGGCTGTGATTTAATGTGAGCAGTCCACCTTCTGTGCCTGTGATTCAGTTCATAAATGCCACAGGCAGACACTGGGAGGATGTGTTCTGCTAACAGGCAGATACTAGGTGGAGTTACTCGCTGCTGCCTGGGGCTGGGCCAGGTTTAGACACATATTCACACACACTGCGCACACACCAGGAGCCAAGGTAGCAGTGCTTTCTTCTTGGCGAGGAGTCAGCAGTTTGTAGTTTAGTCATCTTGTGAGCTGGTTGGTTTTGTTCCTTTCTTTGATTTGGCAACACTCTCAGGCCTTGTTGCCCTTCAGTTTGTCCCTTTCTTGCTTTTGGACATTAAGCATCCTCACCAAAACCAACAACATCTGGTTGTATGTCGGTTCTCTCTCCTCCAACTCAGCTGGGACCCGTTCCTGCAAACATTCCCACCATCTGGTACCTCACCCTAGTTCCTGAAGTGAAACGGCTTCCCAGCAGTGTGTGAAAGATACATCTATCCATCTTCTAGATGATCTCTCTGGGATGCATCTTCAGTGATCTGCAGTAGCCAGGGGTCACAGGGGGTTTCATGTCTTTCAACATTAGACCCAGCCGGGATTAATCAAGCCCCGACTTGAAGCCTCTCTGAGCACTTTCCAGTCTCTGTCCCAGTCTCTCTCCACCAGCTCCTGGTTCTTCTCGCTTGCTTCTTCTTCCTTGGGCACTGAGTCCCAGCACGATCAGCTGTTTGTGAAGTCTGGCTGGAGTGATGTCATGACAATGTCTTCTGGAAACGTCAGCTGTTTGTCAAGCTCTCAAAATAAAGTTTGAACATGCTTGTTGCTTCAGATGGGGCAAACAGTCTTCCTCCATTTTCTCAGAGTGTTCCTCCACGTCTCAGTCGCATGAGGAGCCGGAGTCATGTTTTAATACGTCGTGTATTTATTTTTCATCCCATTGCTGATAACATCTGTTGTTTGGTCACTGAACAGTGAAAGCTGCTCTGTGCTCAACAATATCCGTACAGAAAACACAACCCGCCCTCTCTGAACAACAGACGCCGCAGGAGTGTAAAACAAATACTGTGTTATTCATCAAACGGCGAACAAAGGCACTTCATTCTTGGGCAGAAATGTGATGAAAAAGCAAAAAACCTTGAGCAACTTCTTTGTTCAAAGCTCAGCGTGAAGCTGCTGGAGCTCTCTAAAGTTTTCATCGAGTCTCCTTCCCAGCTCAGCGGCGTAGAAGACCTTGAGCTGCACAGAAATACAAAGCCTGACCATCTGAGCATGGAGAAGAGAGAGGAAAGAAAACAAGACTGAGACAGCCAACGGTGGAAGTCTGTCAGCTACCACATACATACCAGATAACAGGCAGCAAAGAAAACAGAGGAAGCACACTGTGGAAACGTGGAGAGGCCTTATATCTGCAAGCTGCAGCCGTATCTAATCAAATATTGCAACCAGCACCGGCAGAAGTCGGAGAAGAAGTGACAGACATGGATGTGAAAGAGGGAGGGATACAGCTGCACAGAAACACAAAACTACTGTAAAAATGGAGCTTTAAGTCTGCACTGACCTCAGAGTTCTGCCAGAAAATGGCATGAAAACAGAATAAGTGACAGACGTGCAGGCATCAAATCCCAGCACCCCTTCATGCTGCCAGTCTCTGGGAGCGAGAGCAATCAGAAGCTCAGTGAGGAACACCGCTCTCCACATAAAAAGGCCAGCCTTTAGAGGGTTCACAGTAACTGGCTGTTTGTTGGTGACGACTGGCTGTGAACACAAATGTTCACTTAGTAGGAATCATCTCCATTGGGAGGCTTGCTTTGTGCTGATTGTAAAGGCTACTGCATCTTGCCTTTAGCTTAACCACACTGAGCATTTCTGATCAGCACAGACGCTTGTTTCATGTTTAAAACAGTTTTCCATTAGTGTCTACTGTCGCGCTTTTTTCTGCCTGCCTCTGATTCCTTGAAACACTTCCAGTCACACTGCTGACTTTTTCAAGCCACGAAAATGTCCCACAAACAAATGAACTGTGCTCATTCATCCTAAATTTAGCCCCTCTCCCTACCCCTTCGCTGCGGCTGTGGGAAACACTACATATTTTCCCCCCTCTGCTCTGGCTCCTGCGAGGACCCGGCCTGTAGCAGTCTTCTCAACTGCTTGATTGTAACTCAGAAGGACAAGTCCAGTGTTTGGCATGTAGGTGTCCTTCCTTTGTCTGTAACTCCCGCTCTCTTTTCTCTCAGGCGCACACACCCATAAATAAAATAAACAGGCCTTTATCCTCGACCTGAAACAATAGGCTCCCTCAGCCGGCTGAGTTACAGTTCGTCCACAAAGCACCTCAAGGACAAAGAGGCTGAGCTAGTGCCCTGTCCATTCAGCAATTTGTCCTCGAGGATGGCATACCGATAATGCCTCGCGGTCTAGACACACGTTTCCATCAAACAGCCCACATAGAGGTTAGAGATTCACAATTCAGTGACCTTCTTTTTAAGCGATTTGACCACAGCGACTGTGTAATTTGCTGTGCTGAATATACGCTACTGTTTTACCAGAAGCCTGCTGCTAGCATCTGTTAAGCTGCTTCCAGCCTTGAGACTGAGTCTCTGAGCTAACCAACTAATAAAAGGGATTTTGGAAAGATGTAGCATTAAAACCTCCCTGAGCCACACATTCTGTTACTATAGGGAGGCTCATGTGAGGGCACACTTGGACAAAGAAGAAAAAGAGGGCTTGTGAACGAGCGTGCGGACAGAGTACAAATGAAGAGCCCTCGTAAAAGGCGTGAGTCAGAGGCCTTCTTTCACTGGAGAGCCATGCCACAGCTTTAAATAGACAAACTTCAGCGAAGGCCCAAGGACACCCAGAGCTCAATCACCCGCTCCTCACGGCTTCCTGAAACAGGATTGCAAAAGCCTTTTTTGTAAAAAGTGACCCCAAAGAAACGCAGATGATCAAAATATTCATCTCTTCCATCTGCATCACCAGCGTCATCATCAGCCTGAATCTTAATCATCAGTGCTGTCACTCTCATTACTGTTAAAGCTTTCATGTTCCAGCTCTCCACTGCTTCATCATCTCATCATCATCATCATCAGTCCACCTTTCCTCCCCGGACCTCTGGCTGACCTGGGCTGCTCCCTGTCCCGGATTCTATCCACCCGATGATTAACTCAGGCAGGCCACTTCTGACAGAGCTGATCACGAGTCAGGTCTGAGTCAAAACCACATCCGTGCACAGCAGCCAGCAAGAGCCAGTCACATCCTGGTGAGGAAGATGAGGTGGACTGGTGCAAATTTATGTGCTTATGCTTCAGGTATGTGTACTCAAAGAGCAGCTTCAAAGTGAAGATAATATGTATTAAAACTAAACTCAGGTGGTATCATGGCACTGCGCTCTACCAGGGCGCGTAGAAATGCCAACACTGTGTCTATCAATCACTCGTGCCGCCCAGCGAGCTGTGAAACACGTCTGCACGTTATATGCAAAGTTTAACTACTAAACTATTTATGAGTATTTTTGGTTTTAGTCATCTTGATGAATATGAGCTGGTCAAAGCTTTGTGGCCTGTTTACTTGGAAGGTTGTGGCTAAAGAAGGTAATACTTCAAACTGGATTCCCATTTAGCCCTCTGAGGTGTTGGTGTCTGCAACAGCAACAAGCTTCACTGGGACATCAAGCAATCATACTGAAGGAGCTGCAGGTGTCCTTACTACCGCTGCTACTTTCAAGATGACAGAGCTCCTCCATCTCCAAGGGAGAGCCCAGACACCATTTGGAGGATGCTGGTTTCACAGACCAGATCATCAGCCCTGCTCATTTACTGGTTGGACACCAATCACAGCATTAATTAGTTTAGCAAACTGGTTCCAGATAGTGAGGGCAGCTAAATTTAGTCAAATCAATAGTGACTTCTATGACTTCCATCACCAGCAGTTTATCCAGTGAAATGTCGGGTGGGCTCTGAAGGCATGAATAGCTAAAAATGCCCAAGCCTAGCTCCAGCAGGGCTACTTTAGCCAGAAAAAACACCATCCAATAAAGTAATACTGGATGGACGATGGCTAAGGTGGCAGACAGAAAGGTAAAACCTTTTTTCTAAAGAGTGTGGGATCCAACACACTCCTAACAGAGTAAAAGTGCAGAAAAAATGGTTCCCTCCAGGGCAATTCTGGCAACACTTTGCACTAATATATTCATCCTATTATCCGTAAATGACTTCCTTTTTCACAGAGGGACACAAAATAGCACTAATATGGCTCCTATTATTTTTACCTTAACACATTCTCTGCACCGTGCAGACAGAAGCACTTTGAAACTGAAGCATTTGTGAATGGGTCGCTTCAGATTCAGTTTTCTCAGAGTTTTTGGCAAAAAGAAGGCACGCGTCATGCTTTTTAAGCCATGCTACATTCAAACCACTCTTCATGTGTGTCTAACATCAAAGCATGTGGGCTTCACTGCCCATGCATTCAGCACAACATAAAGAGCTTGTTTCCGTGACTCAACCTATACAAAGTCTGTCAAAGCAACATCTGTGGTCCCTCTCATTTGGATGGCAGCCTGGAAGCCGGGCCAGTATGTTTCCAGGAAGACAGCCCGGTCTGGTTATTACTAGGAAACCGTCTTGGAATCCCCAGCGGTGTTTGCCAAGGATTTGGTTAAACTGCTCTCCAGCAGTTTTCAGAGCGCCAGTCCGTGCTTTTCTCCCGTAGGGTTACAGCAAGGCGGCTTAAAAACAGTGGGGACCCTGCAGCAGATAAATGTTTGGACAGGAGAGGCTCCAGGTCTCACTGGAAACAATGAGATCAAAAAGGGACCATCAAAGCCATCGAGAGAGATCAAAGTCTGGCAGGGAGAACTTCAATCTGAGTGCATATACCGACAGAGATGAGGATTAGAAAGCTAGCCTGTCACTGCTGCCAGCGGTGGTTTTATTCATGAATGTCACAGTGGAAATGGAAACATCAGGAAACCAGGCAAGGGGAGCCGTGCTGGAGCTGATGTACTGCAGTGCGACTTAAAGAGGGCATTTGGTAAATGTTCAAAGTATTTACCAGAAGATTCTTCACAAAAGAGCTGATTTAAAAGCAGCTGAACTCTGTTGACACGACTATATTTGACTCAATAACGGAACCAAGTTAGATGACCTTTGCCCCCATGCTATCTGATATACCTAACAAAAATCAATCCTGCTGCTGCTGACTGGGAGTAATTTAGTACAAAGCTATCCAGGAACCATTAAGGCTCATTAGTTTCCTCCCAGGCAATTAGAGGACCTCGCTCTTGTAAACGGCGGGGTGAATATTAGAGGTGGGAATCACCAAACACCACATCAATACAAAATTATTATTATTAATATCTGTTTTATAAAATAAGATAAAGTTATCTCACTTTCGCTAAAACCTGCTACAAATGTTGCTATAAGAAGGAGCCAGTCTGCAATCAGTCTGCGATTGAATGGGGCCAGCTGGAAATTACATGCAATCTGTTTCTGATATTACAGCAATTAACTGTGATAAAGCCAAAGTCCACTCATGTCCCCACAGGTACAACCACCACAAATCTAAGACTAGTTACTGGACTTCAAGGTACACTTGTGGAGATTTTTGAGAAAGGAACAAATGTTCACGAGTCATAAAAGGTGCATATTTGCACCATATCGTCCACAAGCTGTGACATCAGGAGATCTGTGTTTGGCAAAATACACAAAGAAATTGGATAAAATATTGTGTTTATTCTTAGAGTTACAGGTTTTATCACAGACTATACCTAGTTTTGTCACCAAACAAAAAAATTGTCACCAGAGGCTCGAGAGTGACTTTGATAAAGTACAAATCACAAGGGTACAAACAAGTCCCCTTATACACAGTAGTGCCTTAGAGGGCACCACCCCAGCTGTTCAACCACTACAATATGGTACTTTATTCCTGAGAGTGTATGAAGCATTCATACTGTTCTGTGTTTATTACTCTACCTCTCTATTTATTCCATTTTGGCACTAATCAGTTGCAGTAGGGGTGAGGGTCTATTTTTCACTGCCCCAGTGGTCATCAATGGAACCTTTCAGAAAGGACCTTTCCTCTACTGATTGAAACATCATTCCCTGCTGGACTAGCACACTGGAGCTATTGAGACGTGTTCCCTGTAACTCACACTATGGTTCTGTTATATTTACTAGTTATTCGTAGACCCCCGGTGCACTATACATATGGTATCAGCTTGCAGTAGGGCAAAGGTGCAAGGGGCCTGAAGGAGTGCACATAAACATTCTCTCACTATGGAAGAGTCCATGTGAAAGATACAGGGAAGGTTTTCATTCCAACTCCTGCCTCATTCCAAAATAAATAGTCCCGAAGAGACAACACAACAACATTTTAAACAAGGGAGTAAAGCGTCTGAGCCAAGACAGCAAAACAGAAAAAAACCTCCTCCGTATGAGGCTCTATTTAAAGAAGCCACCAATCAGAGCAGCCCATAGCTAGAGAATCTAACGACAAGCCACTGCAAAGCCTGGTACATTAAATTTGACTTCCATGTGGCTTTCTTGCTTGTACTATAAAAAAAGGCCTGTCAGCTCCCTGACGTTTTGAGGGCAAGCCAGCGATGAGACGAGAAAGGAAGAAGAGTGGAGATGCAGAGAGAGCGGGAGGAGAGAGATGTGCAGGCTGAGGCATACAAACCATGTCTCCCCTGCTCCCCGACCAATTACTAACTCACACATTGATTCATGGAGGCGGCGAGGTGTGGCGAACAGGGCCGGAGACACGGCAGCAGCAGCAACAGCAAACGGGTTCCAGGTTTACATATTAATCTATACAAAACAATGCTGCAAGTTCACACGCTCGACCTGCTGAAGAAGACATCAGCGGGCGGCGGCATCGGGGACTTCAATCCAAATATGGCCCACACAGGGCAAGCAGAGCAGGGCGTGATTGATGGGGGATTACCTGTAGGTCAAAGAATTTGCTGTATCTTCTGTAGATGATGTGGGAGGTGTTGTCCGAGTAGGTGACATTGATGAGATACACCTGCAAAGAGAAAAAAGGCACCGTTAAAACTACGGCTTGTTTTAATCTCTTAAATCCAGTAGACTTGTTTAACACGTTCACCTGAAAAAAAAATCCCCAAATTGAGTCAGTAACAGCTCAAAAGCAGACAAGCTTGGGCTCTGACTCTGATGTTAGTGAACCTGTTCTAAAAATTCACAAACGCAGCAAATGTGACAGAAACGAAGCACAACAAATCCCAAAGTCATTTTAAAATCATACAAACGCTGCCAACCTTCAAAAACTACAGTGGATAATATTTTTAAAACATATTTCATCACAAACACGATGTGCTTTTGCCACTCGCGTTGGCGGACGTCATCCTTTTTACAAAGAGCAGCCAAGAAGAAGAATACCATCGCTCAATCCCAATGCCGGCCGGCACTGCCACCCCTCAGCCTCCTATAGATGCACCTATGGTATGAATTTCTTTCTCAAGTTGTCGTGTGCACAAAGTTGGGTGTCCAAGCCGCCCGCCCGCCGGGGTGACAACAACAGCCTGGCTGAGGGGTAATAAAAGGACGCTTGGTAAATGGCAAACAAATAATCAATAATTGTACTTGTAATGGTTTTCTGTCTGTTCAGCTGCTCTGCTAATCCTCGCAGCACTGGTTGAAATAAACTCGCAATCATTTGCCGGCACTGATGCTACACAGTAGCCGACGGTCAGAAAACCGCCATCCAGCCACAGGATAGATGTGACATCATCCCTCTTTTTCCAGCACACTGACCTGGCGGCCTTTACCCTGCCAGACGAAGCAATGCTGCAGCCCTGAGAGGCCTGATAAGATTGAGATAGAGTCCATTTATCTGTCAAGAGGAGGTAAGTGATGCTGCCATCATCTCTAATCTAATGAAACATAGATAACCAAGGTAACGGATCCGGAGGCCAGGAAATTTTCATCAGAGATGTTAAGAGCAGGTGGGATCTCTCAATTGCTGATATAAAGGCGCTCAGAGAAGACCTGGATGTGAAATTACTCAAGTGGATAAGCTGTTACGTAACATTAGACTGCAAGCTTGAGCTGCCGTGGGCACAATCGAAAGCAATTCAATAAAACAGCAAGTTTTTTCCTGCATAAAGGAATTTTTGGCACACCCCAAAGAGGTTTTAGTCAGCCCCAAGAAAAAAAATGTTTAAAAAAAAAACACAGCCAAAATGATAAGAAGTGAGAATAAATATTAAAATCATCTCCGAATGTGTTTATTAGCAATTTATGAAACAACTGTTCACCAAGCAACACGTAATGTTAAACAGCCTCACTGCACAAATGCTCAAAGTGCTTCCTGTTCTGTGCCGTTATGCGCTAAAGGCCAAATATGAGCCTTGAAACACCCTAAATGCAAATGTAAAAATGTTGAGTGAGCCTGCATTTTTATATTTTTGTTCCAAATGGATGGAAATACAGTGGACAAAATATCAGAACCCACCTTCATTACAACTCTTTAAAATAAAAAAAAGTGTTTGCTTAACAGAAAGAAAAACATGGTCTATTAAATATTTTAGGATTACTTTTATATAAAAGTTCACCTTCATGGTTAAAAGTGACTTTAAAAATACACTTAACTGTTCCAAAAGGTTGAGAAGCTGCATAAAATCTAAACAAAAACTGAATGCAATGATTTTAAAATCTAAACACATCAAATGTTTAAACTGAGAGAGCTCATTTTGAATCTGATGGCAGCGATACGTCTGCGATATCGTCATATTTTGATGATATTATGTCCTGTGACTGATCAGATATTCTTCATTCTTCAAAATTTCACCTTGAAGAACATTATTCTGAAATTCTTCCACAGCTTGTAGATGCACATTTTTGAAGATTAGTGAAAGTCTGCCTCTCAAAGATGCTCTTTTTGTACCCGATCTTGTGACTGACGTGTTGCCAGTTAACCTGACTCGTTCCTCCAGCTGTTTCTTTTTAGTTCAGTTTAATTTTTCAGTCTTCAGTCCATCATAACGTTTTTGAGACATCTTTTCTGCCATCAAATTAAAAATGTGCTCATTTTTTTTCATGAAATATTAAAATGTCTTGTGTTTAAATGTTGATATGCTTTCTGTCGTAGCGTGAATAAAATATGGGTTTGTGAATCATTGCATTCTGTTTTTATTTAAGGTTTATACAATGTCCAAACTTTTTTGGAATTGGGGTTTGTCGCTCTCGCTACGTTTAGGCAATTAAAGCTGTTTGGCTGTGGGGGGGGAATCATGGTCATCCTTGTGGCAGTCAGAAGAAAAGAGGCAACTTAAACTGCTGAAGTCAAGGTAAGGATCGTAACTATGATGAAAAGACACTGATGTTTATCTTGGTTTCAAATTGTGAATCAAGGTTTTTCCACTGCTGTTGCCAGAGCCTATCCAAATTTCACTCGTGGTGCTGCTGTGTGTCTGTAGCTTCTAAGCACTTATAAGCTATATACATCTGGCAAGTACTCAGTGTACGACTAAATTGGCCATTATCAAGTGATTTGCAATAAAATAACATTGTCACCCAGCCAAAGCATTTTAGTTAAGTGGCCTAGATGCAGCGCAAACAGAAATCCCTCAGCATCAAGTCACAATGTGAACAGAAACAACTGACTTTGCCTCACGTATAGCATGAAATAGGAAGTATGTTTCCCTGGTGAGCCATTGCTGCTCTTTATTTCAGCAGACTCCATCTTTTGTGACTGATCTTACAACGTCACTCCAACCCTCTGTACCTGCCAAGAGTCTCAAGAGCAGCGGTGAGATGAATGAGGCCAAGTCAAAGACCCTGACGCTGATGCAGGAAGGGCACAGCCTGAACAAAAGAACTTCCACAACAAAGGCGGGGGTTAAAAGGCCTCACTGCTGCTGGAAGCGAGCCACCGCAGTATGTTCACTCTCATGTAAACACAGCTACTGGCATCCAGAAGCTGTGACTGTCACACTGCACTGACAAACTTGCTCGTAGCACGGTGGGGTGTCACCACAGTGATTAGCTCTGGCATTTACTGCTATGAAAATGTGCTCCCCGGGGTACTGCTTGAGTTACAAAATCACAAAAATGGCTTACCCAGCCACAGTCAGTAACATCCCAAGTGTCTTTGTGACTTCTGTAGCATAACAAGGATTTCTGAGAAGAAGCGAAGAGCTCTTTTTACTGCTCATTACTATCAAAGAAAAGAGAGCAAAGACTTAACTTAAACTAAATCAGCTGGTGGTTGAGGTGTCCTCAGGTAACATGAGGCCTCGTCTCACCTTTAAAGCTTCATGTAATCATAAATAAGGAAGCAGAAACACACAAATGATCTGCGTGCTCTTGTAAATGGCAGCCCACATCAGATGTATGGGGCATGCCTGAGCGCGGATGGAGGGTCTGCCCCCAGCTCTTGTCACAGCTTGTTTTTGCTTAATGACAATTACAGCTATTTTTTAAGCAGAACCAGCATTCAGAATTTAAAGTTTTGGGTTTTTTTTTTAAATCTGTTTATAACCACACACCAGTGCCATCCCTTTGTTTAAGCCGGTGCACAGCTATTGTTCAGATTAAAGTATCTGTACTACTATTAGATTCACGGTCCCAAGAGCATCAGTGTCACTGTGCTCAGTAACAGCTGCTCTTTTCCTGCAGCAACACAATGAAGAGGACGTGCCTTTAGATGTACTTCGTAAAAACATCTAAATAACTACTGCATCGTTTTCTCTATGATTTTCTACAGATTAACATGATGCTGAACCTGAATGACTTTGTTAAGACTCTAATGACTTTTTATGTACCTGGACCGTTTTCACTCATCCAGTCAAATATATCAAAGTCTCTTGGACAGACTGGCACAAAATTTGGCATTCATGGGTCACCAAAGAAGATCGCTACCAAACACCACACAGTATCCGGCCACTTCATTAGTTACCCTGCTTCTGCTGTCAGAGCTGCTTTAATTCTCCATGGCTCAGATTCATTCCTGACAGGTTTTGGTCCATGTTGACAGCCATCAGAAGATCAGTACACTGTGGTCATAAAGACCATAAAAACAACACTCAGAGTGTCGTTGATGACCGCTCAGTTGGTATTAGGGGGCCCAAATTGTGTCCACACTATTAAACCAGCAGCACCCTGAACCACTGATCCGAGGCAGGATGGATCCATGCCTTCATGTGGTTTACTCCAAATTCTGACCCTGCCGTCTTTAAGTTTTGAGACTCATCAGACCAGGCAAAGGTTTTCGGTTTAAAGGATTCTGCGTGAATCTTAGCCTCAGTTTTCTGTTCTTATCTGACATCAGCGGCACTCGGCGTGGTCTTCCGCTGCTGTACTCCATCTGCTTTAAGCTATGCTGTGTTGTTCAGAGATGCTCTTCTGCATACCGTAGTTGTAATGGTCATTTGAGTTACTGTTGCCTTGCTATCAGCTTGAAGAAGTCTGATCAGTTTACTCAGATCTGTCATCACTGAAGCATTTTCACCCAGAGAACTGTCACTCACTGGATATTTTCTCTTTTCCGACCATCCTCTCTGAACACTAGAGACGGTTGTGTGGGAAGATCAGCAGTTTCTCAAATAATCAGACCCATGTCTCGTTCAAAGTCACTTAAGTCACATTTTTTCTCCATTCTGACTTTCTGTTTGATCTTCACCAGGTCGGCTTGACCACATCTACATGCCTAAAGACACGAAGTTGTTGTCATTAATGAAGTGGCCAGTGAGCATTTCCACAAACTAAAATCTAAAAGGTTAAATTTTAATTTAAGTCAAAGTTTAATTTAGTCGAAATGTGATTTCTCACCGACCTTTTCTAACTAAAATTACTTTTAAACTTCCAGGAAAAAAAACAGTTACATGTTCCTTTGGGCTACAAAAGCCATTTTTCCCATGAACTTTGCATAATTTTGGTATGTTTTCCACAACTGTCTCAGACGTAGGACACAGCTGGAAACAGTCTGCTGTGGACATATTCCCACTATTGAGTGGGCTAGGTAAGGAAGCGTGCTAGCTGCCCTGTCCTCACATCAGTGCAATTCGATGTCATGTCGACGGGCTTGTCAGACTGTAGTGTGGAGGTTAAAGATCGGCTAACGTTCAGTCAGGTAAGCCCTAGAAAAACAGCTTAGGATAGAGTTTGGACTTCTTCTCTGTTGCCAGAGTTTAAAACTGCTGTGTTGGGATGCTGATGTTAGAAACTCACAGAACAATGTGACGAGGATCAGCCTGGAGCTGATTGAGCGAACAGTGTGGGAGCAAACTCTGTGTGCCTAAAACAAGTCTTTGTCATTTCTCTGCTGCAGTACCTCGGCATTAATCAGCCAACAAACTTGGATCTAACAGCACACAGTAGTGCAATTTTACCAAGTGGCTGCGTTTGAATGAGTGCTCTATAAACCCCTCTGACCTTAATGGTATGCCAGACTATCATCCTCCCATCATGCCTGAATGAAAATCCGAGTTGAGCTTAAGTGTAAGACGGGAGCCAGGCTGGAGGATGTGGACTCAGTGAAAAGATCCAAACCCCAGAAGCAGATGGGTATGTGATGGCAACCGCAGTGAAGAACACAACCGACAAGGTCCCAGTTCTGTTCGAGCCCAAAATATCACGCTTAAACCGAACGCCCTCCCACTCCCTGAAATAAAGTGCACACACTCAGCACCGCCGCTCAGGATAAATCTAGCAGCAAACATCGTCTGATTTGCTGCTAATTACATTTGTATTATTTCTGTTTGCATTTTACATGGTAGCTGCATTTTCCAGACACTTGTGCAACTAAAATAAGCCGAGTTGAGATGACTCAGTGCTCAAGTACACCCAGTCATGAGAGCCAAAATGCCCTGAATCAAGCGTTTGATTGACTCACTCAAATGTCAGTTAGGAAATAATCTGTCTGCCTATTAAATAAATCCAAATATGGAACAGACAACAACCATCTGAGAAAAAAAACCATCTCCAAATTAACTCGCATACATTTTTCATCACCACAGAAACTCTGTTAAAAAGTCAAAGCTGCGATTGCTGCGAGGCATTCCTGCACAGCAGGCATGTCAGGACCAATGAGGCATTGCTGCAAGGCCAAAACCAAGGCTGAAATTTGGGTGAGGTGGCCACATTAAAACGTCTGCATGATCTCTGGGTTTCTAACAGTGAGCTGATAATAACCAGGCCTACATCTGGAAACAGGAAGGTGTTTGACACTAAAACCATGAGATTAGGAAACAATGAGATGAGAAGACTGTGGAGGGCCTGACATGAGAAACAGACACTGCTGTTTCAGCCCACAGCTGCTACAGAATATGAGCAATACATAAGATATATAAGTAAGAATAGAAGTTTGTCCAGTGTGTGCTCCACAGCACTGATGTATTCTTCCTTTTAAACAAGTCAGAAAAAAATGATTCATAAAGAGCATCAACAAAAACGTGGGGGAAAAAAAACCCAACTCAAAAAAAAAAAAAAGGCTTGGGAGGGAAGCACGTCCCAGATAGGAAGAAAACCACTCATACATTTGTTAATCCCACTGAGGAAGAGCTACTTGAAAACAAAAGTTTTATTCATGCTCTGAAACAACGACAGAAACACGAATTCTTACGACTGAACAAATTGGACCTCTGATTATTTCATCATGTTCATCTGAACTGGTTATGAATATTCATGTCAAGCTTACAGCTCGCTTTATTTCCCCCCTGCCTCCCCTCTGTAGAGCGCTCCTCTAATTACAAGAACATTAAAATAATTCATCGACAATCGCAGATCGTGGAGAAAGTATAAAAACACAAAAACAAAACTTACAGCGTCGGAGAAGAGCCAGGACCCAGCCTCGCCGTTTCCAGGAGAAGAAGGCAAAGGAGCTGAGCTCTTGGTGGGGCACTGAATGTGGGCCCAGCCACTAAATGCACTGAACCCCGCCTAAACTATATTTAAAGGAACTTATAAAACAGGCAGACGGCATACTTTCAAACCATCAAAGCACAGAAAAAAATCAAGCTGGAAAATTTCAAGTCTTTCCACATGAAGCTGGTCTAAATATACTCATGTCTAATAGGGTCACTTATTCTTTCAGTTCAGCCGGAGAGGTTAGCAAATGGCAGTAAAGCTTTATAAGCTGTTCCCCAGCATGCTGACAAAAATGTCAAAGCAGTGAAACAAACTCTAGGACAAGCTCATTCACGAGCGTTGGCGGGGGTCTCTGGAAACCCCTCCAAAGACGCAGTTTTTGTTTCCGCAGCCAAAGCTGTGCCCTTTACCAGCCACACAGCAGGACGCTGCAGCGACGCTTCTGAACTCTCAGCGAGCCCACTATGAAGGCGGCCGGTCACACCTCGTGTGCCCAAGCTGTGGGCGCAGGAAGTGTCTGCTCAGCAGGTAAAATCCTTCTTTGAAGCCTTCTTGATACAATTCTGAGATGGCACAATACACGAGAACAATTCTAAAGTTATTTTATATTAGATTCCAGCAAAGTGAGAAAGCAGACAAGGTCGTGCGCTCAAATAAATCACTTTACCAACACCACTTCAAAAGCAGGCCCCGCACGGTGGAATCCTGGTAATTGAATTTTAGCTAGTCTGAGTCTGAGCATCAGCGCTCTGTGTGAGAAATCCAGAGCAACATTAGACAGCTGACAGACCTCCATAGCGGCCAGAGCTGCAACCAAATTATAAACGCACTGGTCACAATGATTCCATATCACATATTAACCTGTGCTGCACAGACACGAACAGCATCGGCATAGGAAGAGCAACGGTAAGGTCAAACTAACAGAAGGGTTAGCATAGAGCGAGCTAGTTTTTCATTACTGTTATCAAGTCAAGTCTGCCATGGAAGATCACCGAGCCTTCATTTAAGGCCTAAATAGATTTTTATGTTATCCTGAGGCCCTGCGACAGACTGGCGACCTGTCCAGGGTGTACCCTGCCTCTCGCCCTAAGATAGCTGGGATAGGCTCCAGCCACCCGCGACCCTGAAAAGGATAAGCAGTAGAGAATGGATGGATGTTATCCTGAGGTCAGCACATCAACAGGAAACCATAACACGGTGAATATACACAAATACAGAGCAGCATTAGCATTCTTCATCCATGACTCTGAGTCCAATCATGTTCCTGCTCTCTCTGCTTTGGTCTTCAGCTTCTGCTGAAACTTTCTAAGACGTCAGTCGCACAGGGCTGGAGAGCGGTCTGCAGCCAGCGCGCACTAAAGGTAATCTGTGACTGGCTTTACAGCGTAAAGAGGCGCACATCTAAGGCCTGATTTCAACTGCTGCGGGGAATCTTCGCAGAGCCCACGAAGTAGCCTGTGTAAGAGGCCGACATTATTGCTCACATTTATGCTTGTGCAGGTGCAGTACGTGTTCATTCCCGTGTGGTCGTGTCCCGGTGTTTTATATGCAGTGACAGAAACAAATAAAATGCTGGGACTTTTTCCCTCCTGAGTCCTCCAGCCTTAAATGTTTGTCTTTCAAGTTTTTCCACTTCTTTACACTCCATCACATCCATTCAGAAAATTTCAGCAATCTCCTTCCAGGAATTTACTGACATTTCTGAGTGTGTATATATATATATATATATATATATATATATATATATATATATATATACATACACACACACACACACACACACACACACACACACACACACACACACACACATATATATATATATACATACATACATACATACATGCATACATATATATATTAATAATAACCTTTTTAACTGAAGGGGGAAAAGCTGAGTTCTGTTTCACTAGCCACACCCACACCTGATTACTGCCAGATGTGTTGAATCAAGAAATCATTCAAATGGAACCGGTCTGACAAAGTGAAATAGGCCAAACCAGGGGTGTCGAACTCCAGTCCTCAAGGGCCGGTGTCCTGAAACTTTTCCATGTGTCTCTGCTGCAACACAGCTGAATAAAATTTGTAGGTCATTAGCAAGACTTGACTGCATGCCGAGGTGGCAACCCCTAACCCTACTCAAGTAAATTTAAATAAAAGTGTAAGTTTAAAAAAAAAAGTACTTCTAAAACTTATTTTATTGCACCATGTTCATTCACTCTTTAGCTGCTGTAACATGAATCAAATGGCTGAATTGCCACTTCAGCATGTAGTCAAATTCTATAGAGTCTTGCTAATGACCTACTAATGTTATTCAGGTACGTTGCAGCAGGGACACATGGAAAAGTTTCAGGACACCGGCCCTCGAGGACTGGAGTTTGACACCTATGTGCTAAAAGAT
>VVHJ01034494.1:8941-28738 GCA_015107715.1 Tylochromis polylepis
GGACAGTTTCCACCCCCCCCCCCCCCCCCCCCCCCCCTTAGCCAACTGCATCAGGCGTGGTCATTTATCCACCCCGAACCCCGACTGATCCTGTGTTGAAATCTCATTCCTTATGAGTCACGTGTTTGATTTGCCCATGATTTTATGCCGAATGCCCTTCGTGACGCAGCCCATCACATTTATCCCGGCTTGGGACAGACATAAATGACCACAGATATGATTTTAACTGAGTCGGAAATAACAAGAAAGCTGAGAAAGAAGGTGGGTTGTAAAGCAGCTTGTAGATATCCACTGTGCTAAAACAACTTAAATTGTGCTATGCTCAGTTTGTCACCCATCTGAAAGCAAACCAATTTAAAAGTGTAAGAATTTAGTTTTTAAAAAAATGAATCATCTCTATAGAAAGCAAATGAAATGATCAAGTTTTAGTCAGACCCTCACCTCCTCCGAGGGACTTTTTGGAACAAAACTCTTCAGCTGATCAAAGAGACTTAATAGATTGCCTCTCTACCAGCAAGCCAGATGCAAAGGGTTCCTCCGTTCTGGAGGTGTTCGTTCTCATTCACACCTCGTGACTTTCTGTGGCGTTCGATTGACTTGAACACTTGCAGTAACTGTATTTACTGATGACCTGTAAATATATAAATATCAGAGGTGAGTGTGAGGGGAGGGGGCTTTAAAATCCACGAATAGAAACCAAAAACACAAACCACACACTGTAAATCATATGGGCACATTTTCCATGTGATCAGCAACTCACAGTCCACATTCCTATGATACCAGTATGCCTAGCACCTGTGCATTTTTATGAGAAAATTGTATATGGACCTTTTCTTTTTGTCACCCTAATATTATGATTTTTTTTTTTAACCCCTTGTAAGTGACATGTGAGCTCTGGTTGTGATTTTAAAAAAAAAGTCAAATTATTTTAAATAATTGAATTTCACATGATGCTAATCATCACTTGTAACAGAGCAGCTGCTTTCAGCTTGACTCCAGCCTTTTGTAGTAGAGAAAATTCAAATGAAATGAAAGCAACATGTAGTTGTCATGCATTTGTGCTAGGAATTTTCAAAATAAAAGTTTTACATCAGGAGGAATAAGAAACACAGGAACCATGCAAAGAGAATCTTCATTGTTTTGTGGTACGTATATGGTGGTCAATGAAAAATCACAATGTCATTCAAATTATTATTTATTGTTATTTATTTTCAATATTGTTATTTTCATACTTGAAAAAAAATGTCAAGCGATAATAAACTGTGTGTTGCATTTGACTGAATGAAAAATTGAAGATATTTATTTATAGACCTGTTTTTCTACAGAAAACAAGCCTATAAAAAAAAGAAAAAGAAAGACAGACAGATACCACTACCCGCGATGGAGACTCCGGATCACACAGCCATTTGTCTCCACAGTCCCCCGAGACGAAAGCAAAGAAAGAAAACACATCCTGAGTATCGTGTGATCCTCTTAAGCTTTGTGTGTGAGTCTCGAAGGGGAGCACAGCCCAAATCTGGCTTTTAAATAAGATCCTTCTGCCCAAGTGAACATTCACCATTTTCTGGGTATGAGAAGGGAGGGGTCTTTTTTTTTTTTTTTCCTTTCTGCTTTTAAACTGCACTAAAACAGAAAGAAAGGAACACAGAAATCGACTTTAACAGTATTCACGATGATGCACTATTGCTTAATTGAATGCAAACACTTAAAGAGAACAGGAAGGTTAGTCGTCGCCTTCAGAGCGGCTTTGGGGGCACGATTACTCTGTCATCTCATGGATTCACTCTTCCACTCAGGGCTTCTAGCTTTGGGAGAGTTACTCATATTCACAGTTCCCGATGAAACTACAGTCAGCGTGATTCAATTTTCTATTCTCATTACTTCTTGTCATGATTACATAATGACTGTTTGTTTATGTGGAGAAGAAGCATCAAAGTGTTGTAGTAAACAGGTTGTGGCCCCTTTCTTACATGTGCACAATTTTACAGTTTATGACTTAAACATTGGAAAACAAATAAAATTCGGTGAAATATGAGACATAAGTACATTACCACTGTAGACTGTATACAAAAGATGGATGTGGCCACCGTGACATCATATATTGGTTTCTGAAATCCTGTTTTCAAACCTTGACTTTAGGATTTTGGTCGACAGGAGGTTGTTGATTTTTGAAGATCCAGAAGTGACCATATTTAGACGAAAGGGCAGAGTGTTAAATTATTAGCTAATGCTAGAAATGTTAGAAAATAGACTAACAATATCTATAGACTAACAAACGCAATAGACTACTATAGACTAAAGAAAGGACATCACACACACACACACACAGCGGTGCTTATTAGTTAGTAGCATTAAAACAAAAATAATAGAATAGAATTTCACTCACTAATATTGGAGTAATAGACTTTTTGTATGGTTAGTTACTAGAATTAGGGACACCACACTGTTTGCAGCTTGTTATTTACACTATTTTTTTGAAGCAAGACAGTATAAAAGATGACCGTAGCTTCCAGGTCTGAAAAGTCAAGCCTTTGCAGAAATATTTGAACTATTCATTTGTTTTTAATTAGCCACCATGATACAAGCAATACAAGTGGAAGTCTTTGAGAAAACAACTTTCTGACTTCAAGTCTGATAAGTACATTTTGCAAATCTTGGTCATAGTATATTTTAGAAATGAGGGTTATCAGGAGGTTTGTTAACTGTCAGAAATCATTAGAAAGTGAGAGAGCTGTTTCATAGTTTGACCCGCTCCTCCTCATTACATCTGAATCTCTCAGACTCAGGCTAGGCCCACACAGAACCCTCAGGTTCTAGATATAGGAACTCAAGATAGTCAAGGTTTACAGGATACTTGGTGCCTGAGAGTTTATTTGTGCTGTAAAGTTTGACATTCATTCTTTTAGGTATCTCTATACAATAGTGTGCATATTTGTACTAAAATTACATCGCATTTCTTTTCAATATAAATGCAGTGTAATAATTTCATGGGAGGAAGAATCCAGACAGACAAAGGAGAGTGGAAAAAGTCCAAAAAGCCAAATCCTCATTGCAAAAAAACAGTGGTCATGCACTGTGGTCAGGTAGGCAGCATGTACATCAAACCAGCTGAGGAGCATAAAAAAGCATCCACTGAGCCAGCCCGAAAGGACATAAAAGCTGCTGCAAAGAAAACAAGATAAGTTTGGGCAAACTCGTATATGGCTTTTCCACTTTTGAACTAAACTTAAAACATCAAACCTGAAAGAACTCGTTGGATTTAGAAGCATAAAAGTGTTCAGCAAACCAAAGTTTACAAGATTCCCTGTTTGACTTGATGAGGTTTTGTACTTAACTGGCAAAGGCTCACAAGATCGTCCATCACCTGGAATATTTTCCATCTAACAAGTGAGCCTTGTCAAAAATTAGCAAGCAGGATTTCTTGACTTCTTAATTAGACCATTAGTCAGCAAACAGCCCTGTTCCACTTCTAAAGTAATCAATGTTATGGCAAGAGCCACTCAGCAAAATAAAGACAAGCACCAGTGCATCATTACTTTAAGACTTCAGGGTAAGTCCATCCAGAAAATTGAATGAAATCATTTCTTCAAGTACAAAATGGCATCAAACTCTGAGATTCTCACGAGGACCGCTTCAGGAAAAGAGGACCAACAGTTCGGCACAGTTACACATATCAGCAGTTAATAACACTTCAGATGAGAGCCCTCGTCAATGCTCCCCAGAGCTTAACATCAGAAAACTGTGTGAATCAGACCTTCACGGAGGAGAGGCGAGAACTGCTGGGACCAAAAACCACATGGACAGAACATCAGAGCAGAGACTTTTGGTTTCAGCTTGGTCTTTCTGAGAGGCGAGGAGGTAAACCGATAATTAAAAAGGAGTATTTGGACCACGTTAAGAAAATAAATATATTATTGATCATGTTGGGAATTAAGTTGAAATGTGGAGATTAAAGCTGTTGTTTCAAATCATCTTGGGTAGATGAGGTGGTGAAATCATACAGAATCGGTTTTAGTAACAAGGATGGAAATTATTTTTCCTAAGCACATAAACACAGTGGTAAGTATAAGGATGCTGAAAAGATGCTGCAGAAAGCTACATCTGGTCAGAAGGAAAAAACCCTCACAAACTTGAAAGAGTTTCTGGATTTATACAAAATAAAATGGCTGCCAATGGACAGATGCAAGGATAGCGATGGTTACACCCTTGTATGTATGTTGTATCACAAGACACGATAAGACAGCTGATCAGTTTGTTTCACTAACTCATCTACACGAGGCATTTTGTAGAGGGCATAGCAGCCATGGCAGTTGTTAGACTTGAAACTCGAAACCCCCAAATTCTTTTCCCCGTTTTATCCTAATAGTACAATTTGTTATTTTTTACATTTCTCCTGAAACAAAACTATGATTTATACCTTCGCTTATTATCATTTCACATATTCCAGTCCTACGCATTTCAAAAACGCACAAGTAGGAATCTGTCTCAACCTTTCACAACAAAAGACCTGGAGGACAATCGATAACTCTGCATGTCTGCCACTTTCTGTATTTAAAACCCTGCTGATCTGATTGCGGGTCAATACGTAATTCTGTGCAGCCAGAAATCAATCAGGCTTTCAGAAGTTTAATACCAACTGAAACAGAGACTCAAAAGTCTCCATACATGTTGGAATTTGTATGAAATCATATCACATATGGCTCCAGTGAAAGGCTGGATAAATGATGTCAGACACTGTTTGCAGTACTGGAATGTGAAGAGTTTAGTCATCTTGCGTCTTAAAGGGAAAAAAAAGTGTACGTTACCCAGATGACCCTGGGAGCTTTGTCCCATTAGAGCCAGCTGTCATGACAGCTGGCTCTCAGTGGTGCATTTATATGCATGAGAGGTAAATTCATAACACAGTTAGGAAAAGCACCCGGAGTCCAGATGTAAACAATATAACTTTGTTAAGCTCATTTTCCAGTCAATGACTTCACCTTAGACCAAGATTAAAATGCTTCCTGTTGTGTATAATCACCTTACTCCTGATGCTTTCAGGCTACGCCTGCTAATAAGTCAAAATATGGACTACACTTACACTGATGTATAAGTTAATTTCTTTTAACCCTCACGTGACCAAGTTGTTTTAGTGACTGAAATTACTGAGGGAGGTCATGTATGAGCTCATTATAATTTAATTAGGAATGGCTTTTGATTGGTTCTGTGTGTTTATTTAAAAAGAACTCCAGCGTAATGTAAATTCAACCTTTAAGAGCCTATAAAACCTAAGCCAAGGCAGAGGTGCCAAAAACTGCAGTTCCTCTAATGGCCACTTGAGGCTTGCTCTAAAAGTCAGTCAGTCCCCATAGACTCCCATGTTAAAATGTCCGAACTGACAGCAGAAATTAACATGTTTACACCTGCAAAAGGCAGTTTTGGCCTTCATGGATAGTTTTCCCCTTCATAACAACTTTATAGCTGTGAGGGTTTTTTTTTAACTCACCCACTTGGATAGTAGTAAGGCTTAAAGTTAGGAATGTGGTTGCTTTCATTAGCAGTTAGCTGTAGCTGAGCTGTGCTTTCTAAGCCCAGCCTACGCTAAATATAGCCCCCAAACTGGAACTTTTGACCGTGCTTGTGCTGTTGGTGACCATGTCTGAACATTTTAATGGAAATATCTTATAAATTAATGGAGTGTGGTGTGTTGTCTATACTACCCAACAAGTATGTACTCCAGTTTGGTTGAGTCAAGCTAGCTATCTCCATCTTTTATATACAGTCGACAGTAAAGACCGAAGTTGTTCAGTGAACACATAATTCATGTTAATTAAAGTAAAAGAGATCCATCTTCATCAAATATAGTGTTGCATCTCCAAGTAAAGTTTTAAAAATTTTTCCTACTCTTTCGTGACTTTTTTTGGAATGGATGCGTTATCATTATTGAGATGAGCATTTGCATGATGCTCATCTTTGCACCGATGGAGCGGTGTGTTGTCTCATACCTGTGTTACCTTCAGACTGAATACACGGACACTGAGAAAGCTGAAAATATCATCGAGAACAAGAACAAGAAAAACTTTGATATCTTCCCCCACAGGGAAACTTCTTTGTTACCACTGGAAAAATTGTGGAAGCTGTTCTAAAATTAAATTGAAAAGGATCTAATTACATTTTAAAAATTAAAATTCAGCAGGAAAAAAAAAAGAGTACTACTGCTGAAATTGGACTTTCTGTGAGGAGTCTTTGATTGCTCCTCTGGGCGTGAGATGGATTTTGGTGCAGCATTTTTCAGGTCATTAGTATTATAGTTGAAAATATCCTTTTAATGAAGAATATGCTGCAGATATTAAGCGTTTTTGCTCAGCGGTCTGAGAAAAGTAATTACATACATTTAAATCCACCTAAAGAGGCATGTAAAGGAGAAAAATGTGGGAATTGAATATTTTTTTAGCTCAATAAATACTTAGAAACACGTTTAAGTAAAGGATTATATCACGCTGTTTTGCAGTGGAACGCACTTGTAATTTTTCCTGTGGTTAACTATAACTGCAAACTGCTGTAAGTAAATGAAGATGCAGTTTTAATGACATAAAAATGTAACACAACTGAATTTAATCCCCCCTACACGTTTAAGACTCACCATGCGTGCAGTCATGCATTATATGCTCGGATGCTGATTATAAAAGCAAATTAAAAGCAGCACATTTGTGCATAGTGAATGTCTGAGTGACAGTTACTTTTAGGAGTCTCAGCTTCAGTCAGGTGACGTGTGTGATGTCTCAGCTCCATCTAGTGCTGTTTCCCTACAACTACATTTACATGTCCCTATGAAGCCAACACATCAGATGAGCCAACGATGTTTGAAGTGAGGTAAAGAAGATTTCCTTTCTAGAGGATTAACTGAAAGAAACATCCTCCTCAGCATCAGACCATTGTGATGACAATATCCTGAAGACTAATGGTGTTCATTCTCACTTAACTCTACTTAAGTTGGTGTGAAATGCAGATCGATAGAGACCCAAACCGTTTAAATTTCACTGGGACAAACTTTAAATGGTGAAAACAAAAATATTTTGTGACAGCTTTCCTATTAGGTTTCCTGTTTCTATCACCAAGTGAAGAAACACTTGATTTCTTCAGCTGTTCTTTCTCTATTGAATTACTGTAACTTGTACTTTATGAAAATGATTTTTTCTTTTGTTGTTGTTGGGTGGCTGTAGGTCAGGAGGTAGAGCTCGTGGTTCGATCCTTGTACCCAAGTGTCCTTGGGTGTGATACTGAAGTAAGTGAACCTCTGAGTGTCAACATAAAATAGAAAAGCTTTTGTTAATGGGTGAATGAGGTCAGTAGTATAAATCACTTTGAGAGCTCAAGTAGAGTAGAAAATTGCACTATAAGAAGCAGCCCACTTACTAATACATCTGGCCAATGCGTAAAGAAGCTGGATGCTGTCAAACATGCAGCCCATTTAGCCTACTGGCTGGTTTTGCAAAGTCATGAATTACTCACTTCACTCAATTTTTCATTAAAATGTGCTGCTACACCTTGTGTGGTGATGTGCGCAGTGCTAAACAGGAGTGAAGTGTATCGAGATGTAGATTAGCTGTTTGAATCATAAAGACGTAAAGCGTGAAGGTTTAAAGTGTTTCCACTTAGATCTGTACGTTTTAATCGACTCAGTTAAAGTTAATAAGCAGATATGTTGTTGATCTTTCTTTCTTAAGATTTTAGAGGCTGTTCATCATCTTTTTGTGAAAAAAAAAAAGATTACTCATTAAGCGACAAAAATAATTTAGCAAGAAATAATTTTGTTGTCTGGCAGTGTTTTAATAGAGCGGGATAATGAGTGTCCTTGACTTACTTTTTTTAACCTATAGCAGAGGTGAAAGGTTCAAAGGACAAGTTTGCAGGAGCATATTTTTATTAAACAGTTTTATTTATACAACCCATTTAAATCAAACTGGACTTTATGTACTTGTATGTTTTATTACTAAACCTTAGACTGAATCTTCTGTATGAAAGTCAAAATCAGTACAGCAGGCACACATACAAGTTTATTTATTGATTTGATCATAAAGTTTCACTGAAGGTTGTTTATTTGTTTATCTGTTTTAACCTTGTTCAAATGATGTGAACGCTGTATTTATCTGATTGTTTCAGTTTAGACTGTCATGGTCCCTGTGCCTGCCTGCTTGGCCCAGTGTGGCTACAGTGTTTTGTGTCTGTATGTCTTTCTCCCTCTCTCTCTCCCGCTCCGGTTGCTCTGCTGGGGCTCAAGTTGAGCTCCCGCCCCTGACGCACACCTGTCGTGATTTACCGGTGATTCTTCACTTGCCGCTGACTGTTCTTAAGGCAGGGACGCGGAGCTGGGCATCGCTAGAATATTGAGTCACTGACGTTAGTGGAAGCCCGGCCTTGCAAGTATCCATCGTGGTGTTGCGTAAAGTTAATAGTTGTTTCTATGCTTAGATTTCCCGGACCCGCCTGGTGCTTAGAACCCTGGACCTTGTGCGTGTATGGTGATGGAGTGGAGTGGAGTGTTTGTGTGCGAGGGAGTCTCTACGACGAGCGAGTGGAGTGGAGCGGAGCGTGTGCGAGACCGTGTTTCTCTTTCCCTTTTCCCCGGACCCCTGTGGACCCCTGGACCCCTGATCTTCCCCTTCACCTGTACATAGAGCACCTGGTGTCACAGAATAAACTGTTGTCGTATCTTCGATCTGCGTTGAATCCGTTCCTCCAACCGTGACATAGACTTGTTATAATCTCTGCTGCCCTCTCGCCAGCATATCTTTTGAAAAATCTCCTGCACAAATGAAGGATATGATAAATAATAATAAATAAAGCATGAAGTTCTCGTGCCACTGTACATGCTCTAAAAGTGCGTGTGTGAGGCTGGGTGGAAGGATGAGCTGAAATGAAGGTGGAAAGGTTGCAGAAAAGACAAAGAAAAGAAACAATGGAGAAAACTGAAAAAGTGGAAAAGATAAAAACAACGATAATGCAGCTGGAAAATGCGAGCATGTCTTGTGAATAATAAAGTGTTTTCATAATGCAGTGAAGTCTGCGTAAGCTCTTTATCCCAAGTTTAAGTAAGTCACTCCAGTTCACTGAAAAAGAATAGAACGAATCAGAAGTTTTATAAATGTTGTTTAAAATTTGGTGGATGATTTCAAGAAATTTGACTGCCCTGTAATATATCCAGGCTGTCGAACATCCAACACAGGGCCCAGAACCGGACCACTTCTTCTTCTTCTTCTTCCAGTTACTTCCTTTAGGAATCACCACAGTAGATCATCTGCTTCCATCGCACCCTATCCCTACCATCGTCCTCTGTCACCCCAGCTCTCTACATGTCCTCCTTCACAACATCCATTAACCTCCTTTGAGCTCTTCCTCTTTTCTTTCTGCCTGGCAGCTCCATCTTCAACATCCTTTGTCCACTATATCCACTCTCCATCCTCTGCACATGTCCAGTCCATCTCAGCCTTGGCTCTCTAACTTTGTCTCCAAACTGCTCGACCTGAGCTGTCCCTCTGATGTACTCATTACTAATCTTGTCCATCCTGCTCACTCCCAAAGAAAACCTTAACATCAGCTCGGCCTCCAGTCGTTTTGTCAGTGCCACCGTCTCCAAACTTTGCATCACAGCAGGTCTCACTACAGTGTTGTAAACCTTCCCTTTCACTCTTGTTCCTTCTGGCACAAATCACCCCTGACACCCATCTCCACCCTGCCTGCACTCTCCTCTTCACCTCCCTTGTGCTTTAGATGGTTGACCCCAGGTAACTTATCCGCCATCACTACCTCTGCTCCTTGCACCTGCACTGTTACACCTGTCTCTCACTCACATCCTGACTTTGCCTGACTCCAGGCTCTCTTCCACTTTCTCCCTTCTCACACTACAGACCACAATGTCGTCTGCAAAGACACAGTGAAGCTCCTTCTGACCTTCTCTATACTTCTCCATCATCACTGCTCTTCTTAACCTAGCTTTAACAACGCTTTCCTGTATCTTCATGGTATGGTTCATCAGCTTCATCCCTCTGCAGGTCCTACAGCTCTGCACATCGCCCTTGTTTTGAAAAATCAGTACCAGTACGCTCATCCTCCATTCCGCAAACATCCTCTCACACGCCAAGATTGTGTTAAACAATTTGGTTAAAAAGTCCACTGCCCTCTCTCCTAGACATCCCCGTACCTCCACAGGTATGTCATCTGGACCAACCACCTTTCCACTCTTCATCCTTTTTCATACCTGCCAGAATTGGGCCACTAAAGAGTACAATTCGGACCACTGAATGGCTTTCCATTACTACACAAGAGTGAAAATATATGGGAAGTTAAAAGTGTTTCTAGATGTAGGCAAGTTTTTTGAGTCATAAAGACATCAAGTGCTGTTGTATTCACGTGAAGGTTTAACGGCTTCACGCTGTGATCCCTAAAGTTTAATGTATGTCTCCATGTGATGACAGCAAACTCAGTGAATGCTCAGCTGAAACTGCACCTTTTCAGTTGTTATAAGAGAAAAAAATTTAACAAGAAAAAAATTCTTTTTAATATTTGGTCTAATTTTCAAGGGAGAAGGGTAAAAGGAAGTCTTGCACTCTGGCTCAGGATTCAAGCTTTTTTTTTTTTTTAATTAAATTTGAAGAGGTGTGCTTTTTTATTAAATGGTTTTCTGGGTCGGACCCACAGTTTTGGTCTGTATGGAGTTAATTTTCACGCTCCTGTTGTAGATGTATTTGGTTTCAGAATAACAAACACATCTCATTGGTGTGTAGATAAGTGAAACATGGGTGTCCCTGACGTTTCGGCCACATGACCAACAACTAGCACGCAATATTCCAAATATTTCTGTTTTACCAACAACAGTGAGGTCGAGCACTGATGTTGGCTAAGGTCTGCCTCACATTCGGAGCCAGATTATTAATTTACTGGCTTGAATAGAAATTCATATTTAAATTCAGTGCGGTGTAAGACGCGTAGAAGATAGTCATATATCAGTTCAGCAGCTGAAGAATGAATAGCCTTGGCAATGCGAAAAGCCTCAAATACCTCCTCAAAAGATGCATTCTTTTAAATGTAAATGGTCACATTTGAATTTAAAAAAGTGGAGAAAAGGATGCTTACAGTACAGTGGTTAAGCATGTGGCCCAGGGGCCAGAACCAGCTGCCAAATGATCCCACTGGTCCCACTGTGAATTCGTTAACAACTCCAGTTTTTCAGTAAAATGTGTGGTGATGCTCGCCTGACTACACAGGAATGAAAATGCATGAAAAGGTAAGTTTTCAAGTTGTTTGAACCATAAAGATGTAAAATACTAAAGCTGTATACTTACAAAAACTCCAGATGTGAAGGTTTTTCCAAGGTGATTTGCAAATTGTAATGCACATGTAATTGCACTAGACTCAACGAATGTGGAGTAACTTGGATATATTTTCATTTTTGCATTTTTAAAAAAAAAATTACCTTTTGTGATTGTTTTTAATCGAGTGGGGTATGGGGACATGCTTAACTCTCACTTACGGTTTCAGCTTTTTAAAATCTTGTGCACAGCCCAGGTGAATACTCTCAAAATCTGCTTCTTTACACTTAAAGAAAGGGGAAATTTCGCAGTGGTTTTACTGGTCTGGCTCGCTTGAGATCAAACTGGGCTGCATGTGGCTGCTGAGCTAAGATGAGTTTGACACCCCTGCTCTAAATGTTGAAAAGGCTTCACCCTCAGCCAGGCCTCTGCTCCCGAGTCATTTTCACTCCGCGTGCACGTACCTGAGAAAGGTCAGACTTAAGCATTACTGACACAGCCCCACAGTTTGTCCCTCTGCAATGCTAACCGCTGGATATTCATGCGGCCAGCACAATACTGCCTCACTGACTTATATATCCACCCATCCTCTCTCCGTTGCCTGCAAGTAAGCATCAGCAGCTTCAACTGAATCTCCATTCTTGTGAGGGGTTTACCCGCTATTGTGCCTTCCACCGGTGAAATATTACCCCGCCAGCTCTTATCTGCTTAGAAATACGATGCAACTGAATATAGTAAACAAACTCATGCGCTGCCATTAGCTTTATGTTTGCGGTTTTTTATTGTGCAGTGAAAACCAGTGGCTCATTTCTAAGCAGTAGTCCCCAAAAACAAAGCATCAAAATGGGAGACAGTGTAGTTACTTTGAGTGAGAACAGCCGTGTAATGGCGCAGTAAAAGATGTGCTTCATAAATGACGGGTAAGTTGTGAAACATTTTCAAATAAAACAATATATTTTGGGATAATGAAGTTTCATGCTATGAACTTTCGTCCACATTTCCGCTGTACGGGCATTTGCAAAGACTGACATCTGCATGAGCCAATAAAAAGCCTCGAAGTGGACTCTCGACCAATAGCAGCGCAGGGGGGCTGGTGTTATGGAGTCGTAAACGGTTAGTAACAGGACAAGCAGGTAAGTAAGATTTTGTCTTGTTATTTTCTTAAAATAAATGAACGCTCCGCTTGGCAGGAAAAAAACACACATTCCGTTAAGCCTCCGGTTGTTTGGCTTGAGCTGGCGGAGTTTTTAAGCGCAGTTTTCTGCTGAACGTGCAGCAGTCATTGAGAAGTCAGAGTGGGATCGGGAAGCAAACAAGCTAGCGAGCGTTAGCATCTCTTGCTAGCTCAGCTGGCTGCTATCTGGCAGCCTGGGAGTTCCAAACATTAGCCTGTTAGCTCCGCAACTGGAGAAACTACTGTTTGATTATGGCATAAATCTCCAGTGGCGCATTCCTTCACACCGCGTTCAGAGAAGGAGCCGCTTTTTGTAAACTTACGTTTAAATTTCTACACCGCTGTACTGACATTAGGCGACATTTAAAACTTTTTCATTATAAATATTTGCAATGATAACGTTAGTGGATGTTAGCTTTAGCTAGCGTTAGCGTGGCAGCAGGACATTCAATTAAATAAATAATAAATAAAAATAAATAGCTGGTGAGACGGTACTTAAGACAAAGTCCTAGAACAAGTGAAGGGAAAAAAAATAAGGGGGTTGGCGAAGGGGGTAAAAAGTCATAAAAAACGCTCAAATTTCGAGAATAAAGTTTTGCATTAACGACAAAAATAGGAGAAATGGTGTTTATTTTTAGCCAATGAGCGACTTTGCTTCACTTTTAAATATTAAGCTGAAAAGGAAAATCAGACATTTGAACTCCTCGTAATAAAAGACCAACAACACCTCTTTCCAAGCAAGTTGTTAAGGCAGACAACAAGCTGCAAACTCGTTTTCACTACGCTGCAGCGCAGGTCTACGTGCAGCAGGCGGTGGGAGGAGTGCATGGACCCTCAACAGAGTACGGCACTGAAAAACGTCATGTATACATACATCCTGCTTCGCTCTCATACAGTGCCAATTTTATATTTATTTATTTAGTTATTACTTACACTACGCCTTGTTTTTCATGTAATCCTGGCATTTTTTTTAATTCTCCGTTATTTTATTTTTTTAAATTTTCAAATTTTCCCAGATTTGCAAATTAACCCTAATTCTTTTGTATAAATATCCCTTTTTTTCTTCTTCTTCAATTTGCCTTTTTTTCCCCCTCAGAAATTAGCCACAGGTTTGTCGTGTAAATGAGCTGTTCTTGGTGTTAAATTGCCCCAAATTTTAAAGCTTGTCCTTTCCATTTTTTTTACTGGGCAATTTTCCAAAGTTCCGCAGTTTGTTTGTTTTTTTTGTTTGTTTGTTTTTTAAGTTTGCCATTTTTTTGTCCTCAAAAATTTGCCCCCGTTTTTTTTCTCATAAATTTAACATTTTTTTTAGTTAGTCTAACGTGCTGATATCGATTGATTTATGTCATTGTTTTTTTGCCAATTCCAGGTTTCTTTCTCTATAGCATCAGGAATGGCATCTAGCATAAAAACTAAAGTAAAATAAAATAAAAAGTAAAATCTGCCAAATCAACAATGTGGCACTCTCCACTGTGACAACGCCTTGTGAATAAGGGAGAAGCTGAAAGTAGCTTCTATATCTATAACTCGCAGCATGTGCAAACAAAAATCAACTTTTCTTCAATGCAAAATATTATAATCTTGAAAATCTCTGCCAAATTCCACAAGAGTTACAGGGTCATGGATCACCTAACCCTGTATCTTTGCCTACTACGCCGTCATAGTTAAATGTATTGTCTGAAACTTTTAAAAACGATTCAAGTGAGCTTATTTATTCATTTATTTATTTATTTGTTTCATTTTAGGTGTCATGTTTTCATGTGTGGAAACCGGAAAAATGATCCCTTGGATTACTGAATGGAGTTCGTCGACAATGGAGTTAAAGGTATAATTGTTATATGCATTTATCTTTATTTTAAAGCCAGGGGGTGCTGCAGCCACCCTATGGCTTTGGAGAAAAGATCACATCAGGGATGCTAGTAGCCTGGATTTTGAGGACCCCTGTGAAGAGCATCTGATTAGGATACTCTGTGGACACGTACCTGTGGATGTATTTTGGTCAAGTGGGATGGATTACATATCCCTGGAAGTGTGGGAATGCCTTGAAGTCTGCAGGGAGCACCTAGGAGGAGCACAAGGAAGTTGAGACATCCTTGCATCAGCTGTAACCTGGAGCAGGAGCAAATGGATGGATGGGTATTTGCCAGTTATAACAGTCACAGATCGGCCACTTTGTTTTGCTTCAGTGACGTTTTTAGTTCACGTCCCATGAAGACCTGCGGGGGTCATTTTAGGTTAAGACAAAGCAACAACAAAAGGAAAGAAGTCATTTTAAGAGGAGAAAATCACACTTTTACAGGTTAATGTGGTAAATGAATAGGAAATGGCAATCAAATTTCCAAGAATAAAAATGCAGAAATTTTCAGAAATGAAACTAGTGACAAGACTGGTTCACTGCAAAAGTTAGGTTTATAAAAAAAAGTTTAATATTCTTATAAAAACAACAAACAAACATTTTTGAAAATGATAGTCTTTAATATAAAAGAAAAGGAAATCCAGAAATGATCAGAGATTAAAGATAACAAAGTTTGTTTGTTTTTCTCTTAAAAAATGACGAGGTATATTTCCTTGTTTTATTAAAGTAATTTGCAGGAGTGAAATGGAAGTATACACCTTGCTTCAGTGTACAAGGCTAAATCAAGCTCCCCCCCCAGAAACTGTCAGAATCAGATACATTTTGAAAAATCTTCAAGAAAATTAATGGGGTTTTTTTAAGTTTATTTTTTAACTTTTATTTTTTTATGTGAAATAATTTTGTTCTCTGGTTTAAAAAAAAAAAGAAGCAAAAATTACATATTTCCAATCCTTTTTCTATCTAAATCTATTGATTTTTCATCTAAATTTACCACTATATCCGTTAAATTTATTTGTTAAAATTTGATTCTCTCTACAATGCTCCATTGTTTCCTCCTTCATTTTGTGAAATTTTTCTGAACAGTCACTTTCTTCCTCTCTCTGATTTACGCACACACACAGATAATGAAGTGTTTATAATGCATGTCCTTTCTGGTAGTCTGATCATGCTCAGAGGCCATGCTAGACCTGTTAGATTAAGTGAGGTGCATTAATTTTTATTACTTAACAAGCATCAGGAGACCAGAAGTACTGAAACAATCTAAAATCACATATTTTTTCCATTTTTATTTATTAGTGGGCTTAAATGTCAGTGAGACCGGAGAGGATGTAATGTAACTTTGTAAACATCTCAGCTCAGTTCCCCAGACATCGATTAGACCCATTTCTAGACAAAAACACTTCTCAGTAGAGAACTACATTGAATTTCTCTTTTAGTGTGGGAAAATGACTGTCAGTGTGCGACAAGTCGTTTATAGGATTATCTTCTAGTGCACAGGATGTTATTAAAAGTTGTTTATTTGAATGTCAAAGAAGATAAATCGGACAAGCAAGAGACACTGGAGTAACAGCATGATCATCTAGCGATGAGCGAGTAGCTGCAGAAATGTAGGCCTCCCTTAGCAAAAAACTAAACAAATAAAACCCATAAATAGTGTTGGAAATAGAAATTTGAATCTGATATTACATTTTTTTTTAAAAATTCAACAAAACACAGGGCAGATTAACTTTTCAATTAAAGTTGTGCCTAATGTAACTTGAAGTCCATCAACATCAAGTGTAAAATCAAGCTTTATTTATAAGGAGGAGGGCACAAAACAATAAAACCTTAAAATATTAGGTTAACATACACACTGTGCTAGAGCATTGCTAAAAATACCTTCATATGATAAACAAAAATGTAATTAATTTGAAGCTACATGATGTTGAGGTTTATCAGTCAAAAATAGATAAAAAGACATCACACACGTCACCTGATAAATAGATTTTTTTTTAAAAAATCAAAATGACAATAAAAAATGTAAACGTTTAGAAACGAGCTGTTCAGTGGCAAATATTAAGTAAAGTGTTTATTTTTCCATTGATATGGACGTCAGTCAACATCACGGCAAATAGCAGTCAATAAACTAGCCTTCAACCCAGCCAGCAGTTACTTCATCTCTTAAAAATAAAAATAATAATGAAAAGGAATTATGCAATATGCAAGATTAGGTCAAGAAGAAGCAGGTAAAATTTGTTTACCTATTTGATCAGGTATATACCTGTTTAAATCTTACCTGTGGCAATTTTTAATGTAAATTCCTTGTACAGTTACTTGCTAGAAGTATAGTTTGAATACATTTTGGCTACATCTGTTAAATTATAAAGGCTTTTCAAAGCAGAAAGCAGCTGCCCGGGTTTGAGTCTGACCCGCTGACTCCTGTCTATCTTCACTATCGCTATCCAATTTATTATTTTTTTTAAAGCAAAATAATAAAAATAAAATACAAATATTAATTAAAAAGGGGGGGCTGAGTATCACTAATTAAGGTAATGCAGAGGGTTTTTCGTAGTTCACCCGTAAGCATGACTGATGCACATTTAGCTAAGGGACGTAGTCTTTGTTATGTTATGTGCTTGAGTTAATTTAACCTCTTGCAAAAATCTTCTTTAACAAAACAGAAGCTCTTTGGTGGGTGTCAGTATTTTTTTTTTTTTTATTTGTAGGAAAATTCCTACTAAATATGGGCCAGTCATGCTTGCATGTGAGGTCGTCCTCCAAAGGCCAATTTTGAGCCCTTAAAAAGAATTGATAGCATTTGAACTTAAAGTGTTGCACGGAGACAAAAGTCAGTTAAAATTAAATGAAAATGTCACTTTTTATTAAAACTTGTACAATTTTTAAATCTATTAGGCAAAATTTGAAAAGAAATTCGCACAAACACAGGTAGGACTCAAAGTATATTATAGCAACTCTTGTTTCAAAGTAGACTTACAATAATAATAATCTAATTAGCGCTGTAGATATCTTAAAATAAATAGCAGGAACTCATTTTTAAAAGGGTTAAACTACTCAAACTTTTTAGAAGCTTTATTTATTGTTAACCTAACATGTTGCTAAGAATGGTATATTCATTAAAGTGAACACCAGTCAACTGTGAGTTTAGTTTCATTTGTGCCTGTTTGGACGTAGTTGGCGCCGTTTTGTTTTTTTTTGTTTTTGTTTTTTTTGCACAATATGAAGGTTTACACGCAGCACTGTGGAGAAGATCTCCTTCATGCGGCCAGTAACATTTTCAATTCAATTCAATTCAATTTTATTTATATAGCGCCAAATCACAACAATAGTCGCCTCGAGGCGCTTTGACACTAAACATAAACATATTTAATACAGATGAGTTAAATTGATTCACTTATAGTTTTAGCTTCGTTTGTTCTTGTTTGGAGGTAGTTGGCGCTGTGTTTGTGCACAGCATGAGGCTTTTATTATTTTATTACAGGCAGCACTGTGGAGAAGAGCTCCTTCATGTGGCCGCTGGCTGCACCTCCTCGTGAAGCTTGTTGTAGTGTAGTGTGGTGTTTGTGGGCGATCCTGTTCCTGTTAAAAAGTGACAAGAGGCGCAGGCTCAGTTTGCACAAAGTCACCCAAAAGATAGCTGCTAAGAGGAGCAGATCCAGGCTGTAATCCTCGTTCCTGTTAGTTGTTGTTGATTTTCCGCGTAAATATTTAGCGCACAGGTGGTCTTTGGAGTATAAGGGATATTTTCTGTGCGTACGGTTGGAGTAGGAGCACAGACATGGCGGGTTTAACCAGAAACTGCGGCGCCACCAGTACAGTAAGAAAATAAAAGTGTGTCCGCTGGTATCTTTTGGAAGACAATGCCCGCCTGTGGGATCTTCTTTTGAGCTTTTATGTCGTTTCTTATCTGCCCTTTACTCTAGTGGTGAGTATGAGAAACGTCTCCCGCCTACCAGCTCTCAGCACATACGCACACACTCACGCGCGCGCGCGCAGCACTTCTATGTTTGTCAGACTCAAATCCGAGGGAGAGGAGCTAGCCGCCATTTTCTAAGCGTCTCTCCCTAAAACGAGAGAAAACGGCTCGCGGCAAACTGCCATCTGGATTACCTCTTCCTCACCGGGAATCGGACTTTTCGGTACAGGATTGCTGTGAAATCGCCTACGTTTCAAGTAATTTGGAGTAGAAAGGACGGTTTCGCGGCCTTGCCCTTATATTCAGCGAGGCTAGCTGGCGAGCAAGGTGTAGCTCGTTGATTCGCCCATTGCTGTATCCGGAACGAACCCGAGCGGCTCTGCGCTGTGGACCCGGGCCCCTTTTCCTCCGCTCTCTGGTTGCATTTATTATTTTTTGGATATTAATTGATGGCTGAGTGACCGAGTCAAAGCGCCACATTTTGTGCGTGTGTGTGCGTGTTAGCACCTTTGGATTTTTTTTCCACCAGAAACTGCAGGGGATTGTTGCCGAAATTCCCTCGGATAGTGCAACCTCGTCACGTGGTAGGTTCCTCCTTTTTCTTTGTTAGCGAGCTAGCTAGACTTGGCTGGGTCTACCCCCAACTTCTCCGCTTTTGACACATTTGAGCCCCATTTGTTTGGCGAACTGAAGGAGGACCGCTGTAGATTTAAATGTAAAAACAACAGGGCTGCCTCTCATTTGTTCCTGTAGGTCTAATTACAATGCAAACCATGTCTGCGCCTTGCATTTCGCTCCCAGCGCGTTTTAAAATAAGTTGTGAGGATGGCCAGATGCTAACAAGAGGCCAGGATCCATTCTCACGCTAATACCCTATTTCGTTATTTATGGTCTTATAATACATGTCAGTGCTGGGCGTTCATGCGCCTCAAACTATCAGCCCGGGCGGTGCGCACAGGTTACGCAGGCTGGAAATGTTTACGTGCCTAACTGGGTTAGCTCAAAGTTTACGGCCGAAATATTGAAGAGAGAGCTTCAAAATAAAAGATCTAATGTGTCGCGGATGGGCAGTTCTTCACTGCAGCTGGAGGCTAAGCTTGCGGGCAGGTTGTGTTTCTTGCATCAGCAGCGTTAATTTGCACGCAGTGTGTCTGAAGTGACAGGCTCCACGGAGGAGATATTTATCTGCCGAGTTTCCCTGCTGCGTGATCTGCTGCTCGCGTGTATGTTTTAAGATATTCAGGCACGTCTCGATGCTACAATTACTCTGCTCTTTGGTGCCTTCAAGGGTATGAATAGAGTATTATAGCCGTGTGCTCTCAAAACGCTTTTGTAAACACCAGGAAGACATTTTGGTGATTGCGTTATGCTTGGCTAAACGTTGGATGTGGACAATATTTTTGTCGCATCTCTACAGAGGCTTCCTAATGGTGCAGTCGGTTGGTTATTTAAATTACCCCCTGTTCTATGCTCTGTGTGTTGTATGAACTCTCTCACTGTGTTTAAAGCGGAATGGGCGTTTTTTTTTTTTTTTTTTTTTTTTTTTTTTAAGGTGGATGAATTGCAT
>VVHJ01034496.1:0-22315 GCA_015107715.1 Tylochromis polylepis
TGTGTGTTTGGAATCTAACAAGCGTTTCTTTGTGTGCAGACCCTCTGGACTGTTTTCCCTGGTGTTCCCTGAGCGACGAGTGTTCGAGTGGATTCATGTTTGGAGAGAGACGAGAGTGTTCACCTGGATTTTCCCCGGAGCCCTGCCCCTCTCCCCCCCTCCCTGGGAGCTCAGGTCAGTCTTTCCTCTGGCTTTCACCTGCAGACTAACGGCCAAACGGAGCGAGCCAATCAGGAGCTTGAGGCGGCCCTCCGATGCGCAGCGTCCACCCATCAGACCACCTGGAGCGAGCAGCTCCCTTGGATTGAGTATGCCCACAATAGCCTCACCTCCTCGGCCACCGGAGTGTCCCCTCTCACCTGCCCCGCACCTTTTTGTATATACACTCATTGGACATTGTTCATTAATAAATTCTCTTGTGTGCATCAATCCCCGGAGTCCTGCGCGTGAGTCCACCTTGTACACCGTGACAATTATGTTCTCATAGTTGTTGTTTTTTTACAGCAATATAATGTGTACAAATGCACAGCTTTCTTTATTCATAATACAAAAAATAGCTCTTTTTAAACATCTTACATCTTTTGAGATTGCTAATAATTCCAAGACACACATGACACCTGTTCCAGTAATCCCTCTCTGTTTTGTTTTTTTGGCTTGAGTCTTTTGTGGTAGTAATGATTGCAAACTGAAGCCAAAGACCAAAGTTTCCTTTCAGTGGTACAAAAGATGTTCTGACTTTAAAAGATGTTCTGTTTGCAGAAAAAGCACCGTCTTAATGAGCTACGTTGTACACATCAATTGCAAAAGATGACCATTAAGCGATCATGCATCCAGCTGAAGTATGGAAGCATTCTTCACTGCTGCTTTCGGAGGAGAAAATCCATCTAAAAACTTGCTTAGTCTCCGTTTTGGGAAATGAGAGACCCTAAAGCAAGCTATATGCAATTTGAGGTTAATGGACTAAAACATGTAAAACTGCTGGCATGTTCCTTTAATTAACATGCCCACATGTACAGACTGGAGTGCATTTATTTGTGTTTATGCTGTGTTTGCTGCATCTACAACAATTACCAAACAGGCTGGGAACGTGTGCCTTCACTAAGCAGCAAAGCTGATTGCCAAAAACTGCAGTTATTCAAACTACCACTTGAGGCAGGCCATAGAAAGGAGCTCAGCCCTTATAAACCCCCATTAGTACAGAAGTAAGCCTGAAAACCCAGAAACCACCCGTTGTTATAGAAAAATGTGTATTTCCAGACCAGCCGGTTGCTTGAGGTTGCTGTGAAATTGGGTGCTTAAGTCCCAGTTGTGCAGGCCTATAGACAGGTTGTGACCTCCTGGTGACTTCTGGTTGCTAAAAATCAGTATTACATGATTGTTTGCTGTGATAGTTGTTACTGGCACTTGCTAGGTAATATTGGTTGCAACAAGATACACAGAGCTGTGCCAAAAATGTCCTTGTGATTGTTATGGTCACAGCAGATTGTCACAGTTGTGGGAATCGGTAATGTTTGAAAGGCAAATCCCAAAACAATCCCCAAAAATATAATTTGCCTCAGAGTTTTATTTTTGACAGTCATAACTGAATAAAGAAAATATATTTTAAAACTGAGTTAACTCTAGACTTTCTGAGATTATAATAGCACTGATGGCCATAAATCAACTCAGAAATCACATAAAACAAAGAACATTTTCTAAAATATTTAGAAAATCCAACCCTGAATTTTTAAGTTGTTTTCAAAGTAAAAAAAACATGTGCACTGAATCCAGATGAATGAATCTGCCTGCGTTTTGCTGGAATTTAACAAGATCTCTTGTCCATAACAGTTTGATTTGTAATATGTAAAAATACATTTCCAATATACTTTTGTTAATAATTAATTTGCTTAATTTATTTAAATGCATTATTTCTTCTTAAGTCTGAAATTTCAGTGTATTTTTACTATATTTAAGATTAATTTCGAAATAGCTACTGAAATTGTTCAAGTATGGCTTTGTGGCAGGCAGGGTGTACACCCAAATGCAGTACTCGGGAGACAGAACTTAAGGGCACCTTTAATGCTGAACTCTTTCAATAATACTAAACTGTGGCTAATCAGTAGCAAGAAATCCATCGGGGGAGCACACAACCATGAGGGATGACATGACAAAAGACAAGGGGAGAAAATAAACAGATGTAGGACAAGAGGTGAGAGGTACAAGACTGAGGCCTTAGCTATTTTCTTTCTGATAGATGACTTTATGATAGGTAAATTTTCCTTGGCTCATCCATTTTAATTGCATAAAGCCATAAAGTTAGTCTTTATTAGGGGTGTGGCCACTTTAAGAGACCTCATCGTGTTCCTCTAAAAAGGACTGCAAAAAGTGGACTGCTCAATTCCACTTCCTTTCGGGCTGGTTTTCACAAGCCAAAATTTTTATCCAAATAACATCAAAGTGCATCTTGCTAACCAACCTCGTTAACTAGGAGTAGCGTTAGCTCGCAATGACAAAGTTGACCATCTTCTCCAAAATATGCTCGGTTAAAAAAAAACACGACAGTGACGGCTTAAGAAAGAAAGCTAACCTTGAGGAATGTAAACATGAATCAACAAACCAATGTCTTTACGATGACAGTTACAAGCATCTCCTATATACAGTCAGCGCCCCTCACATTATCTTTGAAAATGCAAGCCCCACCCACTGATTTTCTGTTGTTTTAAACAGCTGTGAAGCCACTGAATGGTTGTGTGGCTTCGAAAAGGCCGGTGAAGAAAGATGCTGACATTATAATGGATCCTATACATCGCCACATGGAGCTCTAGCCCCTCCCATGTCTGTTCTTCTGTGGAGTAAAGCACTGCGGGAGGTCATTTCTCTTTAAAACTATAAATACAGCTGCTAATCATGTGGGCACAGCTGGCAGCCTTGACTCTAACACCTTTCCTTCTTCTCTCCTGCACAAAGCGGTGTGAGTAATTTAGCCTCAGCTTCACACTGATTAACGTGAACTGAAGAATCGGAATCTCAGAAGCCAATTTAGCTTCAGAGCTGATTTTTATTAAGAATATATTTATTGAAAATTGCAGTAGCAACCAGTTAATGTAATTCATATCTTCTTTGTGTCAAAATAAACAAAAACTGTTAAAATCCAAACCTCAGGTCACGTTGCAAAGTTACGATGGCTTTAGGGAAGATGGGGGAAATGACAATCTAACCGGCAGGCTTCCCTCTCACCCGGTCTATTGAGAGCCCATTACACTGTAATCCCGAATGTGGGCTCTGACATCTCCGCTACCAGCATACGTGGGTGGAAAGGAACAAGTGAACAAAGGACAATGCAGCTTGTAATCCTGTTAAAGGATTAAGGGCTTGAGTACATGCACACACACAGACACACATAAAAGACATACACTTTTTGTTTGGGAGCATCTCTCTGACTTACACTTGTTCATTAACCCCCACACTCGGACTTAATACCATTACAGCAAACAATCCGAAACTCCTATAACCTTAAAACGACCTTAACTCTCGACCTCTGCGTAAAAGCAGCCAACATCAAAGAGTTGACGGAGTAGAAAACACTTTTTTTTTAAAGGCCTCATCTCATTTTGGACATGACTCATCTCTAAAAGAATGAAATTACAAAAACGGCTCTTACTGTCTCACAAACACTCACACATATGCGCAGTGACAGCACAAACACAGTGACTCATATGCAGTTTGAGCCTTTAGGCTATCCACTTGTCTTGTGGATGATCTCAGACAAATTTGTGGCAAGATATTACATTAAAGCCAGTAAAGAGATAAAACAGAGATGCTGTAAATGCACACAACACACACAGGAAAAAAAAACCCAAGAAAAATCATTGGATGCCCACAAAAACAACACAACTTCCAGCAAAGAGGCATTAAGCCACACCAGTTGTGATATGGCCAGAGCTATTGTCATGACGCCCTAAAAGCTATGAACCAAAAAAACCAACAACTTTAATCTGCAGACTGCTGTACCATGCTGCTAATGATCTGATTTGAAGCAAAAACATTGCAACAGAGCAGACTCGAGCTAAAGAACCCCGGCGAGTATATAACAGTATAGCCAGGACCAGTGCTTTTGCGACTTCCATATGAACTCAGCTCCTGTCTGCCCACCCATTCAGATTCAGTTTAGCCATTTCAAAGAGTTCTCATTTGCAAAGATGCTATACCTCCAAGCCATTTCCTGCAACAATTTGTAGACCGTAAACACAGAATAAGATTTTGCTTTATTCCTGATCTCAGTGCGTTAAGCAGGCAGTTTATCAATGGAGCCAAGAGCAGAACAATCTATAATTTACTAAATGTCTATTTAGCCTGCTTGTAGCCTGGATTTTGCCTTGCTAGTTTTTGCACTGAGGTATCAACTGGAATCCAGGTCAGTGCAATCATCCTGAGTGTTTGGGCATGTCATCTTGATTTCCTTTGAGGTCACTTTCTTTTTTTTAAAAACATACATACACCAACTCTTGTAACCTTCCTTTTTATCTCAGTTGCATCATATCTTATTTTCTGCTTTTCCTGCTTTTGTTTGATATTTTTTATCAGTGGGAAAACATAAGGACTGACAGAGTAAAGAGGAAACAACAATGCTACCTGTATGACTAGCACACCAAAAGGTGTCAAGTCCAAAAGAGCCTAAGAAAGGTGCAAAGCACAGAGTACAAAGTCACCCCCCCACACACACACCTGATACCACACCGATTATTAAAAATACTGATTATCAATCAGCAGCAACAGTATAGTTGTACAGTTCTTTGCCTTACCTTTTGATGTCAGCAGAAATAGAGCATCACCATTGGCCATATGAAGACATATGAGAAGATCCACAGAGATCCACACAGAGAAAGTGGGGAAAAAACACAGAGCGAGATTTCATTAGTAAGCAAACTACATTTTTTCATGTGTTGCTGACTTCTTTGTGAGTGTTACAGAATCTATCGAGTGCAGGAGTCATGCTAAACAGTGACCCAGTTTTCACACACTGCAACACTGAAAGTGACATCATTATATACATGCTTGGTGTCTGCAGTAATGGTACATACTGCAGTGATGACTGACAAAAGTAATAGTAAGTACACATTATGATTAGTGATGAGGTCCCTGTCCAACCAGGTGGTGTACATTTTCCTAATAGCCTGCTGTGCTTGTTGGCTTTGCTTGCGTTTAAAATCATAGACACGTAAGTTAATTTATCATGTTATATATCATTGTACATAGTCAGATGGCAAAAAATGTCTGTTCAAACACCAAACGAATGAATAGTAACTCTATGTATTTATTCTTCATATATATTCATTGTATAAAGTCATCTATTACACTCTTAGCGTCACTGTTTAATGAGTAAAATTTATAGGTATGCATGACAACACATTCAAGTTACCCCAAAGTACCAGTGCACTAAAAATTGTGCAGGTTTATTTTTGCTTGTTTCGTTACAAACAACAACGGACACATAATGTCACAGTTTAAGATCAGCTACTACATATAATCTATATAATTTGTAAGGATTTGAATGTTATAAAAATAATTTCCTAAAGCTACATAATGTTAATAATCCTGGTGACCTAGGTAGTGTATATGGTAAATTTAATGCAGCTTGATTAACGTGTCCGGAAGACATAGATACAGACATAGATACATACGCTATAACAATGACCTAGATATCATTATAATAAGAGGTGAGCCGATGTTGATTGTATGCAGAGGTTCTTTGTGTCTTTTAAATTTTTAATATTTGTCCTATTTTTCTTCTGAGCTCTATCTCAGCCAGTGCGCTAGTGTTGTAGGCTGAGTAGGCCATCAGAAGGTCAACGGTTTGATCTCCAGCTTTCACACTTTGCATGTTAAAGAGTCCCCGCACAAGATACTGAACCCCAAATTACCCCTGAAGCATCCATGCGAGTGTGTGTTGGTTTGAAAATGCAGTGTAAACAGATGAATGTGGTTTGTAGTAAAAACCTCTTTGTGTGCTCATTTAGCGTACATCCATTCACCGACCAGTTTGTTAGGTCCACCACCTGTTAAACCGCTCGTTAATACAGCTTTCTAACCAGCCATGGTTTAGTCGACCTGCTGAAGTTCAAACTGAGCATCAGAATGGGGAAGAAAGGTGACTTTGAACGTGGCATATTTGATGGTGCCAGACAGGATGGTTTGAGTATTTCAACAACTGCTGGGATTTTCACCACACAACCACCTCTAAGGTTTACAGAGAATGGTCCAAAAAAGAAAAAAAATATCTGCATCAGGTCATTAGTCATGTCAATATGGACCAAAATCTCTGAGGCAACTTGTTGAATCTGTGCTACAAAGAATTAAGGCAGTTCTAAATGCAATAAGGGGGCCCAACCCAGTACAAGCAAGGCTGACTTTAAGTACCAACCCATTTTCCACTCAATAAATCACATAGATTCGACAATTCACAAAGTGCATAGCTAAGATATTATATTCTGCCAAAACTGTAATTAACTAGGGCAAAAGAACATGGATTCACCATATTGCCATTTAATGTTTTATGCGGGGGGTTTTTTTAACATTGGGGACACATCATATTTTTTTTACAGAAATGTAGGAACTCACAATTCAAAAAATGAAAGAAAAACCATTTGTTAGTTGGAAAACTGTACAAACTACAGTGCAAACTATTTCTGGATGTTTTTATTTTGGATCTGCAGAACTGCTGTGAACTGAAGGGACTGACTTGATGTAAATGCAGCAGTAAAGCTGCTTAAATGTCACCGAATGGAAAGCTGACTGCAGGAACAATGAGTCAGGTAATTTCATGGATATCTGGCTTCGCTCTCTGCACTAAAACTCATAGCACTACAGTAAAACAAAGTTCACTGGAATGTTCTGACAGCTCAGACAAACATTACATTAGCAGTCTGCAGAGTCCATTTTGAATTCACTGTCACTGGAACGTGTCCAACTGTGATCTTCCCTTCAAATTAAATGTCCTGTTATAATTCAGAGCTTCTTTTTTTATGTTCCACACACTGATTTACCTTAAAACATCACTCTGCCACTATTCTCATAAACTTATAGCATGTTTCCCTTTAACTCCTTTGACATGAGAGATGAGAATTGTCCTGAAAGGTCGTCTTTTATAACTTTCCGAAGACTTTCGGTTTCAAAATAACACAGAACTCAAAATTATCCCACTGCGGTCTCATGACATGGCTCTTTTTCATTTTCATCACCATTATTTCACCGAGGTGTTCACAAAACGGCAGCAATCATGGGACAAATTCATCTCACATTACCTTCCAATAAGCTCAGAGTACAGGCTGACATCGAACACGGATTCTTGAGGGACGGATGTTATTACACCGTGTCATCTGGATCGGGATGGGAGGAATCAGGCCTTGGGGTCGGACGACAGCCAGGAGGAATTTATATCTTTTCCATCACAGTTATTTTACATGCCACAGCTGTCTCAACGAAGGGCCGCAATGTCTGATTGTCTCGTCAACATAAATCTGTGAAATCAGTTGAACACGGACTTGTTTTCATTGGCTGGGGCTATATTAAAGTTAACATTTCAATATGTTAATATCATGCTTTAGCAAAAGCTGCTTCGTTTTTATCAAGGGAGCAAATTACCCTGGATCACAACAGAACTGGAAGTAAAACTGTTGGAATTAGCATGGAAAAGAGAGAAATGATTATGCACGCAGGAACAAAAGATTACTACTGTGTGAGCCACAATAGTTTGGGTAATTTTACTACTTTCACATTCAGGATTTAAACACGTTCATTTGCAAGCATGATAACTGTTAAAATTTCAGTCTCAAATATAAAAGTTTGGGAATCACATTAGGCACGATGGACCACAGATATCGTTGCCACATTCACGTTTAAAACTTTACAATTATGCACATTATTTGTAAAATTATGCACATTATGAATCAGCCTATTAAGAGCACAACCTCCTGCTCTCCTGTTGCTTCCTCTGGTCTCCCCAATTTGAACTCTGCTGCCATGCAAATCCCCACGTTGGCGAAAAACAGTAGACGATAAATTCTTAAACCTATGGTAGAAGCAATGCTTATATAAGCCTGGCCTACATTGTTAAAGCTAGCCTACCCTAACATCAACAAAATCATTGTAGTACATAGTTTGAATAACGAAAAGCTAATTACACATTTTTATATTTATGTCAGGAACAGACTGAAAAAAAAACATGTTAATTGTTTTGTTGTTGTTGTTGTTGTTGTTTTGTGCAGTTAAATATCTCAAACCATATTTTCTCTTTCACATTTAAAAAAAAATCTTAATGTTGGAACTTATGAGTAGTTTAGTGTGGTAACCAGCCTTGTTAGTAGTCTCTATTGTACCTTTTGTAAAACTGATGAAGTTGTCTTCAAAGTCAATCCCCACACTTCCACACAGTAATGGAAAGTTGTCCAAAGTGCTATACATTAAAAGTATATCGCCCCAAGAAAAATGACTCAAAGATCCAGGAAAATTGAACACAATACTCAACATTAAAATGAAGTAATAAAAAAATAGAAATGAAAACAATTAATAAAATAAAAGCAGACAATAAAATGCAGTCGTCTATGAGGATGCCACACTGAAGCCAAATGCCAAGATTTAAAGATTTAAATTTATTGTGTATACTGTCTGAGCTGCAGGGATATGGAGAGGTAGATTATTCCATATATCTGGTGCTATTGCTGTAAAAGCTCAATCACTTCTCTTTTAATTTGGTGTCAGGCTTCCGTAAGAGCATCTGGTTAGATGATGTCAGAGCTCTTACAGGTATGCAAATCTAAGTGCATGTAAGTACGTAATCCATTATTATGCAGGGGTTTCAGATTTGCTATGCAAAATGACAACTAGTAATTGATGATGTTAGTAAAGTTTTCAAATTCATGAGATTAAAAAATTTCACCATGTAGTCTTTCTAGTGTTTTGGTTTTTTATTTTAAAAAAACCCCCAAAAAAACCAAGGATTTCTAAGTTACAAAAGACTAAATTTTCCTGGAGGAAATCCTGAAGATAACAGCATTATGTACGTGTGCCACCTTGTGAGTCTAGTACCCGACCAGATTGATTGTTTAGAAAACTTGAGTGGATGTACAAATTTTAACTGGTCTTGTTTACTGTAGCTAGTGTGAAACGTGAGTCTCTGGATACACATACACTTTTTACATTTTCAGTATGTGTGCGCTCTTTGCCTTTGAAAAATAAACTAGCGGCATCTGCACAACCCTGATGTTTCACTTAATCACTGGAAATGTACTTGAATGATCCAAACACTGGATATTAAACACTGAGATATGAGTTTCCAGAACCACAATTCATGCCACCATTGCTGGGCATGGATGGATATTGAGTTAGCATTCTAAATAAAGGTATAGCAACACAAAGTTAAAGTGTTAGCTTCTTCCCGTGTGAAAGACTGACTGTAAAACCTTTTGTGGGGTTTTTGGGTCGGTTGAAAAACTTATAAAAATGTTATTGTTAACCTCACACGGCTATCATAATTAAAGATAATATAGATAGATTAAAGATAATAAAAAAAACAAAATAAAAAATAAGTCAAAAGTTGAGAAAAATTACAAAATATATTAAACCAAGTTCACTTTGTGATGTTTCATTTATATCCATATTAACATCATACTACCATAACTGTTTCTATGGAGCAGGTTTGACTTGATTTCTGTTTTATAATTTAAACTAATCACTACATAACATAAATGAGTATATTATTACTTTCGCCACACTGTACTTTTTCCTTGTTGTGAAAATGTTGTTGTGGCTACAATACAGAGAAAAACCGATCTACAGCGGAAATTGTTTTCTTTAACTGATGTTCCCAAGTTTCCTTTCTCAATTTTAAGATAGGATGTCATCATTGTGCTGAGTGAAAGTGAATCATCACGTACTATCCCTCAATTTGATGAGCAGCATCTCATGATACATTCGAAAAATGAACCAGAGCAACTGTTGCTGTTCAACTATGACCTTTCAATCCCTATTATTGCACATGCTGACACAAGGAGACGTAATGCAAAAACTATTCCCCAAAAAGCTGTTCCACTCTCTCAATAAACCAGTTTGAAAGTTAGCATTAAATTTGGAAACTACCTGTATTTACCAAGCCATTAGAGGAACCATACTATAAGAGCCCGGAAGGACCACAGGGAGAGAGACAAAATGAAATACCCAAGCACGGTTTTAAAGGCAACGTTAGAAGGGCGAGCCTCTTATAGTAAGATAATTTCATGCCTGAAGGTTCAGAAGTACCCGCAAAGCTACAGTATGCTTATTCATAGTGTTTTAAAAGGTGTACTGCAATTATCATAATATGATACTAAATACCACGGGTAGAAGAATGGATAACAATCACCCAAACTCACTGGAGTCCAGAATAAGATGCAAGCCCAGCTTTGTGAGCCTGCTTTGCTCGTCAGCCCGTGACAATCCACATGCCAAATATAAAAACATGTGAGTTGATGCTTCTTGGTTTTAGCACCGACTCCACTTCTTGACAGGATAGAGCAGAGGATGTAAGCCCCACTTCAAAGGGCAACATAAGGGGTACAAGCTTTACATTCAGTTAATCTGACCTGTGGGCAATACTTTAGCCACTAGCTCTAATGTTAATCCTTTGACTGTGCCGCTCTTCTATCCAGCCCCCGCGCTGCACTACACAGTCCACTGATCATGGTGTCAAAGGATGCTGAACCCCTGAGACGTTTTAAGGCTTCTTGTTGTTTCCAAAACAAAGTCAAATACAGACTCTCTTGTCTCCTTCCAGATACAATCAGGGTAGGAATTCACAAAAAATGGGCCTCTATTTTTAAAATTGACTGGACTCGAGATAGTTTACCATGAACTACAGGCACTTCACATGCGCTGCAGGATGTCAGCACACTGACTCTTTCTGCTAATTGCTGAGTGTGAAAATCAGCCATGGAAAGCCAGCTGGAGAACGTCTGGCTGGGTCGACCTCATCAGCCTCCACCGCTTTTTTTTTTTTGGCAAAATAAAAAATTGATTTTTAACAGCCTCTGCTGTCATCACATCCTAACTGGTGATTTTACTTTTTTTTTTCAGTTTGTTTTTTGTTTTCCAATATAGCTTTACCAGCACCTGTGAAGATTAATTTATGCAAGATGCCAAATTTCTGTGAAAAACATTTAGCAAAACAGTCTTTTAACTAAGTATGACAGAACCACAGACTATGAATAAAAGATGGACAGTCACAGTGACTAGGGATGTCACCAGAACTGCTGCTTGCAGTATTTTGTGATACTATACTTCTAAATACTATACTAATAATATATTAACTATACTACTATACTAATCCAGACTAAAAATTACTAGTGCATTATAATAATCATTTGCAACAGTATTGATACTTTCTCCACCTAGCACACAACTTAACATAGCACCACTGCAGACTGACAGTCCCACAACCTGTTCACTTGAATACAATGAACAATGCTACAAAAAAACCTGTGAATCATATTAAAGACTAAAACCCCAGTGTTATGAAGGATTTTGTGAGGTCAGTAAAGTTCATATTTCAACAGTTATCAAAACTGTTGTTTCAAGAGCGTTGTCATCCTTTGGTTTAAGTGCTCTTTGAGTTGAGCTTTTTGACCATTACTGTTCTGCTTTTTCACAATCAAATGCCATCAGTTAGGCGTATACAGTATATTAATTATAGCAATCTTTTCTAAAAAATTTCTACTAAACATAGGCCAGTGTACACACTGGAAGCTTTGAAGCTGATGGCTGGTTGCTTAAAGACCAGGCTCCGGTCGCCCAGGTGACCTTCTAATGTATTCACTGCTCTATCATATGTCAGTCAACGGTATTCTTCACTGTCATTGGTAGTTGCGTCAGTCACTCACTCCGAAGTAAGAAAGGATTGTCTTCTGCCCCGCCCACTTCCTATCGCCCATGGCTATTTCACCCATAGTCACTTGAATTCATGGAATGTGATTCACTTTCTGTGGTCGCTGTGGATTGCTTCCAGCGTGTACGTAGCTTTTATTTTATCTATTTTTTTTTACAAATGAACACCATGGTTTTCGGCCATAATTGTATATATGTAGCACCCACTAATATCTATTTCTTTCTTATATTTCTTTATTCACCTTATGTGCAGCACTTTGGTCAGCGTGAATTGTTTTTTTAAATGTGCTTTATAAATAAATTTGAGTTCAGTTGTATTAAATAAAACTATGCACTGACTTCTTTTTGCAAACTTGGGACTCACCCCTTGCTTGCCATTGTTTATGGATAATCTGTGCTAGGAACTGGGGAGACGTTACTAGCCTGGCTTTGACAAAGTTAAAAAGGAAAAAAAAGAAAAACACACTGTTCTTTCCTTTAAACATCAAAACTTATTTCATTACATTACAATCCAGCTCATCCACATAAGCACGTAGAAAACTCTATGCAGTGATGTTGACATGGTTTAACAGTATTTATGTGTAATCCCTGAAGCTTTCTAGATGATAGAGCTACCCACCAGCTCAGTTGTAGCTACTGGCTCAGTGCTTACACATGAATGTTTTATAATTTCACAGGGGCCTTAAGGCCTGATATTCCACTGTATCATTTTCAGTGCTCTAAGTGGCCTCAATTCCTGAAAGGTTTGGGATTTCTTTTAATCTACTGTACAAGCCTAGAGTTGTAGTATCCATGATCCTTATGTCTCCCCCTGTTGCTCACATGGAAACACACACACAAAGACACATGCACACAGCACTAATATGGCCTGGCATTTGCTGTAAACATTTATCTGCATTCGCAGCGATCGCTGTGGCTGCCGTGACAACCTGCAATAGACATCAAAGACGGTGGCAGAGCAGGACATGAGAGTCTCAGCGAAGGATTCATTCCTAGTAATAGCCACAAACACTCTAAAGCCTCAACTGCACACACCTACACACACTCCCACCCTTTGAATATTAATGTAGCTACCTGCTGGATGTCAGTTTACATCATGCGAAAAAGGCCACTGACGCAAGTGGAGGGAGGTGCACACACTTATTTAGAGCAATGACTTTTATTACAGAGATTAGAACATGCTGTAGGTATTACAGGTACTGCGCTGCAGTGGTTTGAATCATATCTATCGAATAGACTCCAATTTGTTCATGTAAATGGAGAGTCCTCTTCACACACTAAGGTTAATTATGTTCCACAGGGTTCAGTGCTAGGACCAATTCTGTTTACATTATACATGCTTCCCCTAGGTAGTATCATTAGAAGGCATAGTATACATTTTCAATGTTATGCAGATGACACCCAACTTTATCTGTCCATGAAGCCAGATAAGACAGACCAAGTAGTTAAACTGCAGGAATATCTTAAAGACATAAAGACCTGGATGACCTCTAATTTTCTGCCTCTAAATTCAGATAAAACTGAGGTTATTTTACTCGGCCTTAAAAATCTAACCAGATGCTTACTCTGGATGGCATTACCCTGGCCTCCAGTAACACTGTGAGGAACCTTGGAGTAGGTTTTTGACCAGGATGTCCTTCAATGCGCATGTTAAACTAGAAAGAGAGAGCATATTTCTCCTATCTTGGCTTCTCTTCTCTGGCCCCCTGTTAAATCCAGAATCAAATTTAAAATCCTTCTCCTCACATAGAAGGTCTTGAATAATCAGGCTCCATCTATCTTAATGACCCTAAAGTACCCTATCACTCCATTAGAGATCTTCGCCCTCAGACTGCGGGCTTACTTGTGGTTCCTAGAAAAGTAGAATATGAGGCACAGCCTTCAGCTTTCAGGCCCTCTTTGGTTTGGATTCGGGAGAAAGACACCCTTCTCTACTTTTAAGATTAGGCTTAAAACTTTTCTTTTTGATAAAGCATGAAACTGCTCACTGCAGACTGAAGCACTAGTAGACGGGAGGGGAGAGGCGCGTTTCCGTGGGAAGTGTTATCCATTTTTGTTTAGAGACAGCAGAGCTAATAGCAGCTAATGAGGTAACAGTTAGCTCTTGTGTTGCACTGGGACCTGGGCAGTGTGACACCCGATAAAATCGCAGGGGACAGGAAGGTGTTAGTTGCAAATGAGGGGGTGTGAAGTGTGAAATGGACAACTCTATACATGAACCACATCCAACTGAGCAATCTGTGGAGAAAGACGGCAAAAGTGTTGCTGACGGGTGATAAATTAAAGGGACAAAAACAACATTTCCCAGTAACACCGAACAGTTAGCGCCAACCTTTACACTGTAGATGAGAGTAAGTTGCAACAATGGAAGTTTTTAGTGATTTTACAACAGCCCGATAGTTGTTGTCTTAAAAATCTGATATATCAGATGATATTTTTTTTCTTTTATGACAATACATAGGTAAGTAGCTAATATCGGCTGTATTATTTACACTGATTCAAAAAGAACCGCAACAATCCAAAAATGCCACTTAAATTCATAAAGAACAGAAAGGAATTTAAATAAATGAAAAGTAAAAACTAAACTACCGTCAAATAATGTATTAGCATTTCGGTCAAAGTCCAGCTGCTTTCTTTCCAAGCTCCTTAGACCACCATGACCTGGATGACCGACCATGACCTACACAGATTTACATAATACTGCATTTCGCCTTCATTCACATCTTTTCACTCTCTTCTTTTGTCCTTTTTCCTTCCCCTCAACCCAAACAGGTTGTGGCAGATCTGCCCCTGCCTGAGCCTGGTTTTGAAGGTTTCTTCCTGTTAAAACTGAGTTTTTCCTTCCCACTGTCAACAAGTGCTTGCTCATAAGGGGGTCAGTGGGCAGGTCGTCTGATTGTCAGTATCTGCATTATTGTGGGGTCTTTATGTTACGATATCAAGCACTTTGAGGTGACTGTTGTTGTGCTTTATATATCAGCTGAATTGAATTGAACTGAAAAAGCAGGCCTAAATTCGGGTGCATTTTCATTTCACATGGCCAGTTCAGCTCACATTGTTGTAACCTGTGTATGTGCCATGTGAGAATTAAATATGAAGAGTAGCTACAGTAACTAAAGAGGCATGAAGGCTGAATCGGCTGGTTGAGCCATTTCATACATAACAAAGGACGTGTTATGTGTGTTATTTTTTTCGCCTTTAAGTCATCTCCACATATCACTGCCAGCTTTTAGCCTCTCACCACCTCACCCATGTCTCCGCGTGCTCTTTGGTTTCCTAAGCAGGCGGCACGTGCTCCAGCCTCACTCCCCTGAAAAGCAGTCCCATTATAAACAACCAGTGACATTTCCTTAGCATAGACCTGGCATTTAGTGTGATAGATTTATTGACATTTGCTGTTTTATTTTTTTTTCCCCCCTCTTATAGCACTGGCTCACTGCAGCTCTTTAAAAAACCATGCACACACCGCAATTCAAATCCTCCACTGCAACCTACTCCATGTCCCTTCCCTCTGATTCTGTGTGCTGTTTTGACAAACGGCAATGTTGTGCAACTGTGAGGCGAGGGTGGCGGCGGCGGCGGGGCGGGGCGGGTAAAGGCCTGCACATCAGCATGCAAAGAAGACTTGCGCGTGCCGCCACATGCATACTGACATGTTGCGGCTCCTGCGACTGCCACTGTGCAAGTTTATAGATATTTCAAAACCATAGACTCATAATTACAGCATATTTTGATTATCACGGAAGCATAAAGTCATAATGGAAGTTGTATTTCATAGGACGGGCCAGCTTGAATAGTAATAAGCAGTGAATCTAATGGCCTCTGAAGAGGACACACAGAGTCCATTAATTAGTTTCCTCGCTCTGTAACTTGAAATAAAGAGGCGCAAAGGGGAGATGCAAGGCACTGATAGCTAATGTGGCAGAATAAGCCAAACAGCATCCATCTAGGTTTGGGCAGTGCCTCTCTGCATGCGTGTCTGAGCGTTGCACAGGGTTGGTGTTTAGAAGGGGAGGTGCCCTTAATGAGAGAGCTGCAGGCACAGGCATACACACACATGCATAACATCTTCTATCAGTGCTGCTGTCTCACCTCATTTTGCTCCTTGCTCCTTCTGTCTCTGTTTATTTGGCACCGGCCACCCCAAATCGGTCCCTGAGTAAAACTTCCAATCCTGCCTGCTTTCTCTTCCAGCTTCCTGGCTCGAATTAAAGCAACACCTGGCGTTTACTACTGTATTTTACTATGCTGTATTTCTACCATCAGGTCAGTGCCAAGTTATGGGGATGGAACTTTCTACATTGGACCTTTGGTGACTCTAAAAGAAAAATAGCTTGCAGTGTTTCAGACAACAACAAAAAAACAAAAACAAAAGGTTCTCTCTGCCTTGCTGTGATCTAGCCAAGCTTAGTGGGTAAAAATTGAATACTAAAAAAAATTGCCAACATTCACATCAAATACACACTTTTGTCTCAACATCACGATGAGTGCCAAGCGCAGAAGAAAATACAGTCTCAGAAAACGCCACCGATTCTTCGCTAATAAGCCTCTTTCACGGCTTGTCCTCTTATTTTTTTTTGCTGAATCGAAAATAGCCCATGACTGTTTAAACAAAACAAAACAAAAAATCACATTAGATCTGTGAAATATGGAGTGAGGCAGAGCCCAGGGGAAAGTATCCAACACAGAGGCAGAGGGCAACACGACTGAACCTTCTTCTTGTTTTCAGTCCAAGCCAGTCTCATCTGGCAATTTGGGATTTTCAATAGCTTTACATGATATCCAAGACAATTTTAAATATAAGGTCATTTTTCTTGTCGCAGTGGGAAGACCTAATAACTCTGCAAAGCTAACAGGTATTTGAAGGTTAAAGGACACTGGAAGCGATGTACCTCCATAGACCTTGTAAAGGACAACTGGCCCCCTGAGCGCAGAAGAAGCTTTGTTCTGCAGTAATAATATAGGCCCGGACCAGAAGAAGGAGCAAATAGCAGGTGGAGGACAGAACAGGAGAGACAGTAAAAAGTACATTGGGACATGCTGGAGGATGGTGAGCCAAGAAACCCAGGAATGGTGCGCAAATAAAATGGAGGAAAATTAAAGACAGAAAGTAAACAGGAGCAAATTGCTGACAATTAAACAAAAGACCTGCAGGACAAACACAAAGACAGGAAGCAGGAGAAGGGAGGTGGACAGGAGGCAAGGCAAAGATAATATTAGAAACAGGTCAGTGAACACTGCCCCTCTCCCCTCTTACCCCACCCTGTCTACCACAGGCAGTAATGCTGAGCTCTGTATTGCCCTTCCTCCTGTCTTCACTTGTTAAACTGTCCTCCCCATTTCCCTTCCAATTTCTTTATTTCCCCATCCCAATTGTCCTCTCACCTCCCCCTTCATGAACTGTGAATAGCAAAGAAGTTCCATCCTGGCAGCTTGCCTATACCTGACTACCAAACTGCTTCCTCTGTGCCAGATTTCATACAGCCTAAGCAATATGTCCATACACCAAGGTCAAATAGCGCAGGCAGGCCGTATATCATTGCCAACAGTAAATGCCTGCAGAGCTCAAATCAACCCTCTTCTTCTTTATATACTAAAGAGAATACATTGTCATCATCTTGCTCAAGTGATACTCACACACAACAAGATACTAAAGTACAATCTTTGGATATACAACAAAAAGGGCTGAAAATCCTCACTTAGCTTAAAGTGTAACTAACAAATGTTCTGCATAATTGTTGGCAAATGGCTCTTGTCCCCAGAGAAATTAAGTAGGTTGAGAACAGCATGGCTAACTGTAAATACTAAATATGTATAATGATATCTGTGGTTCTCAGAGCGCTTACATTCCATGAAGATTTCAATTTGGAAGAAAAAGAAAAATATGGAATCTTTTTCATAAGTTTAAACAGTTTTGTATTTTATATAAAAATAACATCAACTACTGGTTTAAGAATCCTACTGTGAAACCTCCGCTTAAGTATTCTGGTCATAACGATCGTTTTCTTTTTAAATCCCTGAACCATACCCCGTTTTATTGCCTATTTTACACTAAATGTTACAATAATTAGCAAAATGAGCATCATCTTGGAGTACATAAGACTTGTCACTTGCGACCAAAATCATAAACACATCAGGAAAATGTTCACTGTAGACTTGTTCTTACATAGAGTCTGACAACTTTTTGATACAGATGCAGTCGCCCCCTGCTGGCCATTAGAAAGAATACAGGCTTAATGAGTTTCACTGGCTTGACTTGTAGGAAAGCCAGCGATGGTCAGGTCATGAACTTAATCACCCAGATAGCTTACTTGATATGTTGTGGTTGCTTAGAATAAATATACACCCTACCCCACTATGAAAAATATTTCCACGTTGTCATTTCTTGGGCAAAGACTTTACACTGAGATCCTGACAAAAGAAAAGCCTAAAGCATCTAAAAAGCACAGGCAGATAAAATATGTTGTAAATGTAATTTGGTTGCAGACCCCCCCCTCAGGAGACTGTGTTAAACGACACATGCGTCCTCATAGATAGAGGTCAATATTCTAGCATAACTAATGGCACCATTGTTTGTGCAAAGGGAAACATACAGCGCCGTCACGATGGCTTCACATCTAGCTCCAAATTGTGCCCCAACCCTCAGCTTCCTTTGCCTTCTGTGGCGACCGCTGCCAATGACCGTCACATCTGCTTTAGCAGCTAATGGAAACCAAATCACGAGCACGAAATGGTTACAACTGACCAGCCTTTCACCCAATCCTCTCTGACGCTAACACAGAGCTCCCCCACGTGAGTCATTCTAACATCCTTTTCACATCTGCTGTCAGTGTGTTGCGGTGCTCCACCCATATTTGACACACTAAATTGCCCTTCATTACTGTTTGGGGAGATTTTGAACAGGTGTTGTGCGACTGTTTGATCCCAATTTGAAAACGACATTTTTCTCTCACCGAGGGGTGTGAGTTGGATTGTTATCTGCCCAATAGTCATTAAAAAAAACCCAAACAAAACAACAACAAAAACCAATACTGATCCCACGTTTCATAGCTCAAATGATTGCCTGCCTTGTAGAGATGAGTCCTGAAAAGGCACTGCTTTTTCAATCATTCTTGACATTTTTTTAAACCACAAATATGAATGCTGAACAAAACATATTGATTGGGTGCTTTTAGAGGCAGTGTGGGGACAAAGGGATGGGTTTTATTAAAAACAGTTTGGGATTAGGGTCGTCAAAGTTGATTAGTATCGATTCTTAGATACTGATCAATGCTAAAAATTACTATTAGACAGATTAAATACTCATTTGCAACAGTATTCATATCAGCAGTAATGTCTTGGCCTACTACACTTGACACATAACTTTATACAGCCCATCTGCAGACAAGCAGGAACACAGCAACCTGCACTAGCAGCTAAAGTAGTTAACATTCATTCAGCAACACTTTAAGAGGAATTACAAAAGGTCAGTTACACTCCTGTTTCAACAACATTGAAATATTAAACAGTTATTATAATTGTTAACCTGGCCGACGCGCATGTTAATGTTAACTGCTTAACTATTAGCAGTTGCCCTCAAACCCAGCTTTAGGGAGTCACAAGCTAGCGTACTCCTAGTGCCGGTGCCAGCCCCGCATAATCACGTCCAGGAGGAGCCAAAGGACCCTTGCTCCTCCGAGCCAAAGGACCCTTGTCGACTGGCTGGTAATCAAAGGCTGAGGTGTATTAGTCTGATCCCTGGATACCAAAACTGTTATTAGGGACTGTCAGATAAAATGTCAGACCAAACACACATACAGAATTGCAATTCTGGGTTTTGGTTGATTAGAGCTACAGTAAGTAGAGAAAAGGGCTCTTCTCGTGTTTCTCCATTGTCTACAATTATATTGCTCCATTGTTTCACTCAGCTAACTCCTTGCTTATTGTCGGCGATGCATTTTTGCTGTCAAACTCAAATGTATTAAACTCCAAAGGTATCTCAGTTTCAAAGTGAAATTTCTTTATTCCCTACTGCTTTGGCCCAGTATCAGTGGAGGAAGGCTGTGTTTGTCCTGATGAATTAAAAAAATAATTGCGTTGAGATAAATGTTAAATAATCCTCCAGCAAACTCTGCTAAGCAAAGGTTTATCGGCGGCTATCATAAACACTTGTAATAACTGCCTCTCATCTGGGGACAAAAATTGCCTCACGAACTGCTAGGCGTACTCTCAAAAGCTTCCCTCTATCTTTAAGCGTTTCTGTTCACAAACCATCACTTATCCTTATCTTCTCTTTTAGGGAAGCGAGTGCTTGCTCCCCTGGGGTGGACAGGTTTCTCTGTCAGGTGGGATGGTGGATGGTATTTATCTTGTCATCTGGGATGGACAGGGGATTCATTTAACGAGTTAAGAATGGTAGGATGGATGGAGGTTGTTAAGGATGGTTGTCTCATGACCGGTTCATAAACACCAAGGTGGGATATCCGCGTCAAGGATGGGCTATTTAACAATTTTATGTCTTATTCTTTGTGGATGAAAATCTTTTTCAGTTGTCTACGGCCTGCATTTCAATATTGAACTGAATACATACTTCTTGATAAGGCTATTTAGGTTTGCTGTTAACTATCTCCCATCTTCACACTGTACAAAGCGTTTTCATGAAAAGACTGTTCAGTTTTCCTAAATTTCTTTGTCTAATTTTGATCAGTTGCCTGCAAAATTAAATCAAATTCATAATGTCAGAAACCAGCCACTGCAAAGAGAAAGTTGGGCAAAGATGGGTGTGCGCAATAAAAGCAACGATTAGCGGGCAGACTTAAAGCAATGTAGCCTTTTCTCCTACGTCTGTGTTGTCACCTTTATGTTCATGCTGTGTTCAAAGGAAAGAAGGAAACCCCGTATAACCCATGTATGTCCTTATCAGTAAACGTTTGATAGTTTTGCGTCAGTGTGTATGACAATGGCAGTTATGTGACAATACATTTGTGGTTATGTTACAGAGTCGCACACAAGCAATGTAACAAGTAGTGCATCAAATTACGTTCACCACCTAATAAGTAAGGCACATTACTTACTTGGTCATTGCTAAATAATTACCCATTTATTCACAGCACGGGCAACTGTCATGTGAAGTAAGAGATCCCCAACCATCGCCAGTGATTCCTAATGATCATCAAGAATCCAATCCCCTAACAGTCCAGTGCTCATACAATTCCACAAACCACTGTTTACATGAAAATATTGATTGGAGCAGCTTTAAATGCCACATTTACATAATTATCCATTAAATTCCTCCCTAGTTTTCCTGAGAAGCTTGTTGTGATTACAGGTTCTCCCCCTCCCTTCCACTTTTCCCTCTGTCTACATGGCACTGACGTTTGAATTTCCTTTAACAATGGCAAAGAAGTACTAGATGCATCCGGAGACTGTACACAAAAACGTGACCGCAGTTTAAAATCCGGTCAGTGCTATGGACAGCGGTTTGCTGCTGTAATGGTGTAAGTTCATATGAGCATCTGTCTACCCAGAGAAGTGCTGCAATATAAATGCTGTACATCACAGTGGCTTTACAAAAGGATATAACAGAGGTATGTATTTTCCTCTCTGCAGGAGACACAAAGACAGGCAACAATTTCACAGCAATTTAAACAGGCACAATATACCAACAGAGCAGAGGATGTCAACATAAAACCACAAAGTAAAATGGATAAAACTCAAAAGACAGAGGAGCTGAAAATCCAATAATGGTGTCTGCATTTGTTGATGTTCCTCCAATCTCGCCAAGTGCCGTGTCAATGACGGGGTCACAGATGCCACGACTGGCTGCAAGTTATTTTGGGCTTTGCACCAATCAAGCGCCCAGCACTCTGACCCCTTGTATTGCCAAAGCCTGCTGGGTATCGATCAGACCGCCCGCTGCTCCAGGTGTCCTTCTTCTCATCCACTGAGTCATTTGTGTACAGCTGAGGGAAGAGCAATGACCCCTCCCCGCCAAAAAAAAAAAAAAGAGTACGGTGAAAGTGAAAATTGTCCCCTGCATTCTCTGGCTCCAGGTGGGTGCCCTTTTGTTGTGGCATTTTGAGGTTACGTATCTTACTTTCCCATTTTTTGGCCTTTGATTGTTTTTCAGAGGTGCTGCTGATTGTGAAAGAACAATCTGTCTGTCTGCCTTTTTTTCCCCCTTCTTTTATATTGTGATGTATGTGCTGCAGCTGCTACAGAACAAAAAAGATTTTCAGTAAACGAGCATCACGATGTATGTGTTAAATTCCAAAACTAAAGTCTCCATCGTTAAATATAAAAGCCTCAATCTTATCTTTTATTTTCCTGTATCATTAAATCCTTAGTTTCTGAACAACATCATGTACAAAGCTTTGGTCAAAACCAAGCTTTTTTTTTTTTTTTTTTAAATTTTTTATAAAAAAAAAATAATTTTTTTTTCCAA